>PVJA010022379.1:0-34384 GCA_004027025.1 Myocastor coypus
ATTTTATTTATTTATTTTTTCTTGTTTCAGAACCTTTATTTGTTTATTCACTCATTTTTATAGCCGGCTCAGCCCGCCCCGAGGGCAGGGCCGGCAAAGCATGTGGTGCTGGGGATCGAACCGCGGTCCCAGAAGCCGCCCAAGCTTTCCCAAGCAGGCGCTTTAGACCACTGAGCCATCCCGCCGGGCCCAACAGACACATTCTTGGCTATAGGGCCATACGATGTCAAGATTCCAGGTGCTTCTACAGAGGAAATTATAGCCCGAACAGTTACGGAAGCATCAGGAGCTCTAGAAGGAACGAGGGCTTTAGACCCAGCAGCCCTGCTTTCTGTTCTGTGCCTGGGCCGGGCGCCTCACTGCTTGGGGCTGCTGTCTGTCTCCTTTATGAACAGGGCTAATACCCCCTGCCAAGGCAATGTGTATAATGCCTAGAAGGCTACCAGGCTCTGTGTAGCACGTGGTGGGTCTCACTGAGTAGAAATCCTCCTATTCAGCTAATGTTACATAGAGGTTGGGACTCTGCCCAAAGTTCTGTAAGGAGACCATGGATACTTTTGGGGCTGTTGGCCTTGTCCAAGAGAGCACTGTGTCACAAACGTGCAGGAGTCCCTGCACAGTGTCGGCAGGGTGGCTTGGAGACCTGAGCACCTGCTGGGCTCCTCTGGGTGGAAAGAATGGCGCAGCACGCAGCCTTTGGGTGGGAACCACAGGCCTGTGTCATGGCGCCTAATCCTGCCTCTTCCTGCTGATCCCAGAGGAGCTGTCTCGGGAAGCTCTGGCCAGGCAAAGGGGAGTAAATAGCTCTCCTTGCAGCTCCACGGAGTGCTCGTGTCTGTGGGAGGAGTGTTTTCTTATTCCCTTACCCTAACCTTACAACTCAGATTCCTTTTAGTATATGTGTGCAGGGCAGAGAACCATGATTTTAGGCCAGGTGTGGTGATGCCTGTAGTCCCAGTGCTTGGAAGGCTGAGACAGGAGGATCGCTCTGCGTGTGAGGCCAGCCGGGGCTACGTGGTGAGACCCGGTCGAAAGGAAGAAGGGAAGGAATGAATTCTTGATTTTATTTTATTTTATTTTTTAAATTTTTTAATTTTTTTTAATGTTATGGCCGGCTCAGCCTGCTCCGGGGGAGGCGCTGGTGCAGCATGTGGTGCTGGGGATTGAACCTTGGTCTTTGTGGTTGCCTAAGCTTGCTTAAGGAGATGCTTTAGACTGTTGAGCCATCTCACCAGCCCGAATTCTTGATTTTAAAGTGAATTTTATCGGGATTTGCAATAAGGATCTTTTGCTCTATCACTGTATCCTTCAGTCTGAAGTTACCACAGGCCACCTTATCCGTGCAGCGTTTGAGCCACGGCCCTGTCACTGTGCAGATAACTGTGCCTTTGTTCCCTGAGCCCCAGTTTCTCCACCTTGGGCTCAGCCAGCCAAGTGCAGTTTAAACTCTTCTACTACTGAGTCCAGTAAAGAATGAAATTCGCCTGGCCCTGTAGCTGCTGTCGAGCTGGCAGATGAACCAGGCTGGTCAAATTAGCATTGGCAAAGATTTCTGTTCTGTTCTGTTTTTCATCTGAAAGATTCTAGACCAGGGAAATAGCTCCGTGGCACAGGTGCCTGCCTGGCAAGTGCAAAGCCGTGGGTTCAAACCCCAGTCCTGCCAAAAAACAAAGAAACAAACAAAACAAAGATTCCAGAAGACCGCACAAAAGGCTCAAATGAGAAGAGGAAATGTGATATGTATCCTCTGAAAAAGACCAAAGTCCTTACGGCATATTTATAGTCAGGGGTCAGTTCTCCCAGGTGGTGCAGATCGCGTGGGGAGGATCCCCTAGTCCTAAGGGTTGGGAGCTGATGCCCTGCACTGCCAGGCCTCACAGCCATGTGTCCTCAGGTGCATGACAGGGGCACGGCAGAAAGCGCAGGATTCAGACCTCAGTGATGAGGAGTGCCCATCCACCTCATCCAACACCGCTGGGGAGACTTCTGCACCAGGTGAGGCGGCTGCGAGGGAGGGCTTCCCTGGCCAGCAGCCAGGGTAGAGGAAGCTGCTCCTGGCAGGGCGAGGAGGGAGTCTGAGGCCAGGTGAAGCCCTGAGGGGAGGAGCTGCAGTGTGAGCAGCAAGGCTGCAGGCAGATGGTCTGCCCCAGGACTGAGCTCTGTCCAGGATAGAGACTGACTGTGCCAGGCTCTGTGGGCCCTCAGAACAGGTTGGCAGCTGGGCTCCTCAGTGGAGTAGTTAGAGCATCTTAAGTTACTGAATTTAATGTCTGTTCATTAAAGACCTACCAGGGTATTACTTCGACCCTGAAAAGAACCGCTACTTCCGCTTGCTACCTGGACATAACAACTACAACCCCCTCACCAAAGAGAGCATCTGGCAAAAGGAAATGGAGAGCAAACGACTACAGCTGCTAGAGGAAGAGGAAAAGAAGAAGGTGGGCTCCACACCCTCCCAGAGCCAGCCTCCCATCCTCTCCTGCCAGCGTCCGCCTGCCGAGACACCCGGGACACTTAGCACAGGCACTGGGGAAGTTGGGGCTGCCCCTCAAGCCACCCCCGTCGAGTCCAGGGTACCGGAAGAGAGCAAGAACAGCCAGAGACCCTGGCCCCACCCCAACTGCCTCTTCTTGCTCCTGTGTGTCACCAGTAGTTCTGGAAGACTGCCTTGGGGGCGCTTGGGAAGCAGCAGTTAGGACGTTCCCCAGGGCAGTGCTGCAGACAGATTTCCTTGCCAGCATGTCTGCGGTGTTTCGTTGGTTATGGCACAGCAGGAGGGAGGCCCAGGCTCCTCGCGCCCTTGGGATGGAGGCTGTGTGCACCCCAGACCTGGAGTCCAGTCCAGTTCCGGGCTCGCTCGCTGGCATGGTGGCTTCCTCCTGGGTACGGAGGGCTGGACAGAAGTGTGGCAGACTCTGGACCACACCTGCCTTATCGAGGTGCCAGGGAGGGGAAGCAGCTGTGAGCTTGGTATAGCTGTAACTTGCGAAAGTCGGGGTTTTATGCATCTAATTTCTGCCCCTGCAGCACTATCTCCCTCACTGTATCCTGCGAAGCAAAAACATTGCCGTTGTCTGGTAACACAAATGATCTTCATGGAATCTTTCTGTCTTTAATGCAGAAAGCAGCCAGAATGGGGTTCAATACATCTTCCTTCCTTCGGAAGAGCCAGCTGGGCTTGCTCAGCGTCTCCAGCTACTGCCGGTGAGCCGGGCCGTAATGGTGTGTTTTCTTCCTGGACATTCTTTCCTGTTTCCTCCTTTTCCTGTTTTTCTTCTGTGGCACAAGGAATTGAACCCAGGGTGTGCCATGTGCTAGTAGATGCCCTGCCCTGTCCTGTACCCCAGCCCTGTGTTCTTTTGGATTTCACTAAATACCCAGGCTGGCCTCAAACTTGTTTTTTGTATCAGATTTTTTTTTTTTTTTTTTTTGAGACAGGGTCTTACTATGCAGTTCAGGCTGGCCGTGAGCTCACTTTTGTAGCCCAGGCTGGTCTCGAACTCGCACCAATCCTCCTGCCTCAGCCTCCCGAGTGCTGGGATTACAGGCGTGCGCCACCACGCCCGGCCTTTTGTATCAGATTTTATTGGTACATTTTTTTTTAAATTTAATTTTATTTTTATTTATTATTATTTTTTTCTTATTTCAGAACTTTTGTTTATGTACTTTTATGGCCAGCTCAGCCTGCTCTGAGGGCAGGGCTGGTGCAGCATGTGGTGCTGGGGATGGAACCACGGTCCCTGCAACCGCCCAGGCTTTCCTAAGCAGGTGCTTTAGACCACTGAGCCATCCTGCTGGGCTCCATTTATTGATACATTTTAGATACACATAATGGTCACATTCATCCTAGAGAACTTGTACCTATGCACAATACTGCTTGATCCTTTTTTCCATTTCCTTTTCTTCCCTTCCATTGAACCCCTCCATTCCCTGTTTACAAAAGCAAACTATTTTGCCCTCAAACTTGGGCTCCTCCTGCCGCAGCCTCCTAAGGACCTGGATGGCAGGCACGTACCACCACAGGCTGTTCGTCCCTGTTTTTTACTTCTGTGGCCCAGGAGTGCAGTCAGGATGCCCATGGCTACTCTGAGGAGTCCACACAGATGGGGCCAGGTGCGGCCCACTGCTGTGCCACAGCTCATCCCCTCGGGTGTGGAAGGAGGAGAGAGGACTGGGGCAGGGGCGGCACAGGCCGCGCACTCTGGTCCTAGTGGCTTCATTCCTTGTGATTTCTACCTCCTCTTCTTTCCCATACCAGTGAATTGTCACCGGAAATAATGGTCTATTTAATGGATAAGCATGTACTAGGTGAACCAAAACACTTGTGATGCCTGCTACAATGTAACTAAAACAGACCAGGTGATCCTTCCCACTTCCCAAAGAAGAGCCCAAGGCACATGGTGGAGCAGGGCCAGCTGCCTGACCCATCTCCTCCGCCTCCACGTGCATCCCCCACAGGCTCCTGGGGCTCGGTCATTGCACCTAGGAGCAGCACCCCTTCCGGAGCCCAGCACACAAGAGCTTCAGCAAGGCAGGCACACTGTGTCCCCGGTTCCAAGGAGAGCGGTACTAGGAAGTGTCCCTGCCATGCGGGGGGCGGGTGGCGAGGCGGGCGTCTGCACCCTGGTGTGCTTCCTGCTGGCCCTGCATCTTCTGGTCATTCCTCGGGGACAACCCACACCAAGGTTCTGCCCCAGGCCGTCTAGGCGCACATCCCTTGGCTTCCACATTCTCTGAGCCTGGGAAGGGCTGCACAGTGTGCAGTTTAGTTTTCCTGAATGGTACATGCGAAAATGGGAGCTCGGCATTCAGGGGTGGGTGGTCTGCAGAGGGGCCACTTAGGCCTGGCACAGATGTGCTCTGTGGAGCAGGCTGCTCTGACTCACTCTGCCTCACCTCCCAAGCAGCTCATGCTATGGGTGCTCAGTGCCACGCGCGGCTTGGAGGCCTGGGTGCGGTGTCTTGGCCTGGGCCCATCCCTCCACGTCTTTTCTATCTGCAGCTTAGCTCACGAGCTACAAGTAAGCTGCATGGAGAGAAAGAAGGTTGAGATTCAGAGCGCAGATGCCTCCACTCCTCCGAGTGACCCGTTCAGCCTCATCCTGGTGAGTCTCGGGCCCCTGTCTGGGCTCTGGTGCCTCAAGCTTCGCCATCAAGCTGGCTGTGTAGAAGCCAGTAGTGTGAAAAGCAGGCAGTGTCCTCTCAGTTTGTAGTGTGAGCCTACCTGCGGGCCACCCACAGGCAGGCCCTGAGCTAGCAGGCGGGCTGCGCTGTACCATTGTCACCCACCCTCCAGCCCATGCCTTCGATAGAGAGCCTGGGCCCGCTTACATGTTGGCTAAGAACCCTTCAGAACAGCTTCTCCCTGGATGGACTGTATGTGGCTGGAGAGGGGTGCAGGATTGCCCCGACCCTGGTCTCCGGGCCCTCCTACTCCTGGGCAGTTCCAAGGTGCCTTGTCTTGCCGTAGGACTGGCTCCCTCTGTTGCTGCACCTGGCAGGGGCCTGCAGGCCTGAACCCCTGCACATTGGCACCTCTCTCTCCATCATATTTATGAGGACTAGAAGGTTTCCTCTGCTTTAATTAGACGGGCTAGAAGCCAGGGGCCAGGGAAATGGTGCCTGCAGAGAGCGCACAGTCTTCTGCAAGGCCCAGGAGAGAGAGAGGACGGATGGCGTTCTGTCCGGGCGGGCCTTGAAGCTGACTGAGCCTTAGACTGGAGGCTGAGCCCGAGTCCTCGTGCCCCAGGGTAGCTGGACAGCAGGGCCTTTCCAAGTAAGGCTGTTGGGCTGTCGGGGCCAGGGCCCAGCTGCTCCCCGAGGCCTTGATTAATCCCGCCTGGATTAGGAGACTGCACTTAAAGCAGGCTCCCCATGCTAGGTTAAGCTGGAGGGGCTGGCACTGCACACGGCCTGTTCCAAGCCTGAGCGCCCCATCCTGCCCTCCTCACACTCGGCGCTGCTGTAGTCGCGCTGTCCCACCACTTGGGTGGCTCTAGTGGCTGCTGTGACCATGGGCTCAAATAGAAATTCGCCATCGTAGAGCAGCTTTTCAGATCAGGTCCTGGTCGTTGCCAGTGATTCCTCCAAGAACGTAAGTTTTCTGCCTGAGTGAGATTGCAGAAGCTGTGTAGGCTTACCGGCGCCCAGACCTGGCGCGAGTCCAAGGGGACTTGTTTTTCTTTGTTATTAACTGTTATGTTTCTAAATAGAAAAGGGGGCGGGAAATTGCCCACGTCCTGGCACAAACTTTTCTGCTGTATTTTTGTTCACTGTAATGTGCACATTTCGTCTGTCTGCTCTTGGCTGGGGGCATGGGTCGAACCCGAGGCCTCCCAGCTGCTAAGTCCACGCTGTGCTGCAGAGTGACCTCTGCAGCCCTGCTGCGCTTGTCCTCTCACTGGGCGTCATTGTAACGGAGTGAAGCTTGGCGCGCTGCTCAGCCTGAGCACAGTTACAGCCAGCACTTTCCACGTCACTGTGGTCTCTGTGATGGCTGCGTGCTGTGCTTTATGGGCCAGTACTGGACCTTCCAACCCAGCTCTGGCAGAGTAGGGATGCCCACTGACTTCGGTCTTAATGGCCACATGTGCCCTGCCTCCACCCTCTTGACCCCACGCCCCACTCCTGAGGTAGGAGCTTCATGGGTAAGGAGTGAGACTTAGCTCATCGTCAGGCTCCTATGGAGAGGCGCTGTCGGGGACCTGGGAGTCACCTGCACCCCTCCCTGCAGGTGGACACCAACAGCGACCGGCTCTTCACAGTCAATGATGTGGACGTTGGAGGCTCAAAGTACGGGATCATCAGCCTGAGTGGCCTGCAGACTCCCGCCCTCACAGTGCGCATGCACAAGAATTTCTACTTCACCAACCGCAAGGTGTGTCTTCTGGGGTGCGGAACCAGTCGGCCTTCACTTGGTGAGGGAGGCAGGGCACAGGTACTTCGTTTCCAAAGAGCAGGTGGAATGTTGGCTTCTCAGACCCTGGGGGAGAGAAAGGGGTCTAGGAGTATCATCGGTGGGAGACGGGGCTTTGGGCGCGCTGCCTTCCTGGTCCTAAGAACACCCTGCAGGAAAGGCAGTTTTCTGATGTGGGCTGCAGCAACTGCGCGTGGATGATGGAGTCTTAGGTGTATCAAGTGAGTAGGCATCGGGAGCAGGCCAGTCTGTGGCCACCGCGAGGTGCTGGCTCTCCAGGGTCGTCTTTAAATCCCAGTGGGGGTGGTAGAAGCTGTGACCTCTGGCTAGACAGGAGCACCACGAAGGTGATACAGATTGAAATGGCTTGTGGGGAAAGTCAGGTAACGGCACAGCAGTGCGGCTAGGTGTGTCCGCTGCCCTGGTGGGTGTGGTGCGACACATCTCGTGCAGAAGGTGAGCTCTGGGCTTTGCTTCCTGCTGGCCCCGTTGAGGCCCACAGTGCAGCACAGGAAGCGCTCCTGTTCTGTGGAAGCTTGGTCTAGCCCACTTAGTGCGCGCCTATAATCTTAGCACTGAGGCTGAGAGAGGCCGAGGCAGGACTGCTGTGAGTTCAAGGCTACGAGGTAAGTTCAGAGCTAGCTGGAACTGCGTAGCAAAACTTTGTCTCAAAAAAATAAAGATCGCCAAAAGGAGTGAGAAATAGAGAAGTAATTCCCACCTGTGCCCATGTCCAGTAAGAGCTAGCTGGGTCCTCGTCCATTTTCCTCCATGAGCTGGCGCCAAACTGGTGCTGCCATCTTGCCATGTGCTTCTTTACCAGGTGAACTCTGTGTGCTGGGCCTCACTGAACCACTTGGATTCCCACGTTCTGTATCCTTTGGTGTGGACCTGGGCTCTGTGGGCTTTGCAGGATGGCATCTTAATGACCAGGGACTGAGCCATCATGAACTCAGGTCTTGATGTGTCCCTGGGCAGACAGTGGCAATTTCTGGGGAGCACAGGGCAGCAGGTGAGGTTCTGTAATGACCCTCCATGCGAGTCACGTGGATGTGCCTATGTGCCAGACATTGTTCTGGAACACTGAGTGTAAGTAGAGGTAGGATCAGAGCTCAGGCTGTCTCACTCCAGAACCTCTCACCCTGCCACTGCAATCTGGGGCTTTGGGCCCCAGGATGGACCCAGCATCTACGGCAAGGGAGTGAGACAGAAAAGAAAAAGAACAGGGGCCATCTGTCCTGCAGTAAAAGGAAAAAAGTGGTGGGGCTGGGCTTCTCCCAGGGACACTGAGGTCCAGGTAAGAGAGGGACGTTTCCTTGGTGTCATACAGGCTGTGGGCCCAGAACCCTAGGGACAAGTACTCGTCCCTCCAGTCAGCGCCTTCCCAGAGAACCAACAGGGCGCTTTGCTAGGAACACAGTGTGTGGGCTGTCGTGGGTCCAGCCTCCCTCCGGGACCTTTGTGCTCCTGATGTGCACAGGGCTTGCTGGCCCAAGGCCACAGCACGATGCTTGTCCCAGTTCAGGCCGCCCGTGTTGCTGCTGTAGGGAACGCCCGTTTCCTAGCTGTCGGGAGGGGAGTGCTGGTAAACGTGCAGTGTGCCACGATTTTGGCACATCTCTGGGCCTCGAGACACGAAAGCTGAATCAGTCTTTATTTGCTTCACAGGACATTTCAGAGGTGCTAAACCCGAGGCCCATTACCAATCTGATTATAATTTTTATGTAAGACACAAAACTGCATCCTGTAAATTGTTGTTCAAACCAGGCGTGGTGGTCCACACCTGTAATCCCAGCACTTGGGAGGCTGAGGCAGGAGGATCTGTGCAAGTTTGAGACCAGCCTGGGCTACAAAAAGTGAGCTCAAGGCCAGCCTGAAATGCACAGTGAGACTGTCTCAAAAAGACAAAAAAAAAAAAAAAAAGCACTTTTAGATATATCTGGGACACCTTTTTTCCTTTAAAAAATTCTGAGACTAAATAGGAAAATGAGAGCCAGCCAAATAGCTTGGTTTATTAAAGCACCTGCAAGCAGGCACAGGGCCCAGGGGTTCGATCCCTGGGCCTGCTGTGCTGGCCCCATCCCCAGGGTGCAATGAGACAGCAACTGAGACTGGACTTGGGAGGCTGTAAACAGGCGGATCACTGAGTCCCATCTAGGGGTGAGACCCTGAACATTCTGTAGACCCTTCCCTAAAATAAAAGGATACATTTAAATAGAAAATGAGATCACAGTGGCATGGACGATCGGTGCCATTCACGGGCTCCTGACTCCTTAACAGCTTCTGCCAGTCTCTGCCTCTTGGGATTCGCAGACACACCAGGCTGTGCCACTCTGATCCCAGCATCGCTCTTCACCAGTAATCACCCAGGTACTGGGTCCTTTCCCTCAGAACAAACCAGAGCCTGGGGGAAGTTTCTGTCCTACTTTCCAGGGACTCCGAGTGGACTCGGAGAGCAGTGGGGCCAGGGGCCACATGGGACACACTTGGCCGTGCTGCAGTTGGTAGCAGGCAAAACGCAGCTCTAGTAGTGTCCCTGGCCTGCCCCCTTTTGGGTCACAGCAGCAGCTAGAAGAGCATTAAAGTGTGCGTGGAGCTGTGTGGGACCTCAGGCCGCTGCTGGGCTGCCATGCTGAGCCCTCTAGAGCTCTGGGCACCTGCGCCCTGTGCATGGCGGTCACTCCTGGACACCTGTATACAGCCTGTCTTAAATTTGGTCTGCCTGTTCCTGGCAGCGTTCTGGATGTAAAGTCCCCAGCCTTTCGTGAACCTGGGACCTGAGACAAGGGCCAGCTCTGAGCACACAGGCTTTGGCAGACACGGCACAGACGCAGGCACCACCCATCCCCTCTTGAATAGATGGTTGGGCCTCCAGCTGCTGAGGACAGTGCCACCCGTTGGGGTCCATGCAGAGTCCAGTGGGGCCACGCACATTCAGCACACTGCTGGCATTTCACGGCACCACAAACTTAAGGCGGAAATGGATCTTTGCCCTATTTATAGAAGAGATAGGATCAGAATTTACCTCAAAAAACTGACTTTTAGGGTTAAGTCTCAGGATGCAAAAAAACTCCCAAGTTAGCGGGTCAGGTCCTCCCTTTGGGGGGGCTCAGGTGCAGTTAGCTGAAAGGGGCATAAGGAAGGCCCCAGAGCACGGGCGTGCTCTCACCCCGGAACTCGGCACATGACTGCATCCGCCTTGCATTTGCTCATGCTCTGTGTCTGTGTGGTTTCTGTCAGAGCAAACATGGCACACGCTGCCCTAATGACCCAGAGTGTTATGGGGGTGAGCCGCTGAGCCAGAGCCCAGGCTGAGCCTCCCTTCTTCCACAAAACCTAGAAAAGGGCCGAAGACAAGACCCTGTTTTAGTGTTTCCTATTGCCATAACTCATTGTCACAGGTTGGGTGACTCAAAAGAGTAGAAGGCCATGAGCCCACAGAAGCTGTGAAGGCCGCGCCTGTGGCACTGGCCTCTGGGGAGGGCGGCCTTGCTGCCCTGCTCACAAGGAGACAGAACCTATGGGCTTGGATCTGACATCCATAAATCGCATGGGGCCTTTCGTCAACAGCCAGTGCTAGTTAACTTCCTGAGGCAACCTCCCCTGTCGCCGTCAGCTGTGTCCTGAGGGTGCCCTAAACCACGCAGGGCCTCTCACCAGTTTCAGCAGTGGCCCAGAGGTCAGCTGCGCTTCACCACCTCCTCTGCTCGCAGGTGTGGACCGCCGCGGCATGCTTTGCAGTTTCCGGATCCCTGGTGCCTGGTCCTGTGCGTGGTGCCTGAACGTCCAGGCCAACACCTGCTTCAGTACCGGTGAGGCCGGAGGGCTAGGCTCAGACTCTAACCCCAGCAGCCCTCCCCAGCCCACCAGTTCTGCCTGCTCAGCAGCCCATTTCTCCCCCAGGCTTGTCCCGGCGGGTCCTGCTGACCAATGTCGTGACGGGGCACCGGCAGTCGTACAGGACCAACAGTGATGTCCTGGCCCAGCAGTTTGCTATCATGGTTGGTTGAACCGGAGGGGTAGAAAAAAGTCTGTGGGGGTGAATCTGGGTTCCCTAGGGTGGCTTTGACACCCCCACACACTCACCCCCAAGGTGCAAAGGACACATGAGCTGAGTGAAAGTTGGCTCATGTAGAAAAGCCTGCGCAGCTGGGGTTTGCCAGCTCCCCTAAGTTAACCCTTAGCAATCCTTCTGTTTGGTTAAGGACAGTCACGTGACAGCCCGTGGGAGGGGCTGGAGTGCAGGCTGGGGCCCTGTTCTGGGCCCTGGGTCCCCTCCCCGAGCTCCACCACGAAGTATGCACGCGAAGCAGCAGTCCGTAGCCTGGGACGCAGCTTTCAGCGTGTGCACTGAATGTGGATAAGAATGAAGACTAGGGTTGTCACTGTGTCGGCCTGACCTGTAGAGAGTGCTGCCGACATCCTGAGGGAGGGCGGCCACTGCCCCGCGGACAGCTGGCCATTCAGGCCTTCCACTGTCTCCTTGTCCCCAAGCATTTCTGCTCTCCTTGGCTGTGCCCACTGGGCTTTTGGCAAGGACAGGGGGCTGTAACTTGGGCCTTAGAGGGAGGGCCCAAAGTGGAGGGAGCTGGGGCCAAGCCCCCGGGCCCCAGTCTGGAGTGGGCCTGGAACCCTGTTCTGCCCCCCGCCCCAAGGCCTCTTACCCCTGCAGCCTCCCCCACCAAGCCAGGCCATGGCACCCTTTGCTTAGCTGTGAGGCCAGAGAAAGGCTGTCCTGGGGATGACACGCAGCCCCTCTCCACAGAGCCCCTTGCTGTTCAACGGCTGCCGCTCTGGGGAGATCTTCGCCATTGACCTGCGCTCTCGAAGCCAGGGCAAGGACTGGAAGTCCACCCGCCTGTTCCATGACTCAGCGGTGACCTCTCTGCGGATCCTCCAAGAAGAGCAGTCTCTGCTGGCATCGGACATGGCTGGAAAGGTAGAGGATCCCGACTTCCTGCAGCCCATGCCCTGGACACCAGGCAGGAGGAAGTCACGGGCTGTCCTGGGAAAGGGCTGCCACTTACACAATTTGGATGGACTTGGGTGTGGGAGTGAAGGGCCCACGTGGGCCCCAGAGCCCGCCTGGCCCTGGTGCGCGCCAGCTGCTCACTGCAGCGCCTGCCCGCCCGCCCTCACGGTGCCCTCTGCCGCCTCCCTCAGATCAAGCTGTGGGACCTGAGGACCATGAAGTGCATAAGGGAGTACGAAGGCCACGTGAATGAGCACGCCTGCCTGCCCTTGCACGTGCACGAGGAGGAGGGGCTTCTGGTGGCAGGTACTGGGGGGAGGCCCTGTCCTGCAGTGCCGGTGACTGAAGTGGCAGCACTGTGGGGGAGTGTGGGCCTCGGGATAGAGAGGCTGTGGGGCAAGTAGAGCGGGATGCTAGTGAGCAGAAGCTGACGGCCCTCTGGAAAGAGAGGACAGCAAGTGGGGCGGGCAGCAAGGCCAGGGGCCTGCACCTGGGTCACGTGATGGCACCAAGGCCAGTGTTTCTCTGTGAAACAGGTGGCCCTTGTTCTCGGTGCCCATGAACCCTCATACTACTTTCCTAGAGAGAGCAATGACTCACATTTTCGTGGCTAACCAGCATGACCTGGCTAGAACTTTCTTAAGCATATCTGCTGTCACCAGCACAAATGCTTAGCTTCCTTTGTTTTTATTTTTATTATTATTATTTTTTTTTTCTTGTTTCAGAACTTTTGTTTATTCGCTCATTTTTATGGCCAGCTCAGCCCACCCCGAGGGCAGGGCTGGCACAGCATGTGGTGCTGGGGATCGAACCGCGGTCCCTGCAGCTGCCCATGCTTTCCCAAGCAAGGGCTTTAGACCACTGAGCCATCCCACCGGGCCCCTTAGCTTCCTTTAAATCTCAGAACTGTTCATCCCACAGGAGCACCTGTGCTGGGTCGTGGAAGGGCTGAACTGTGCTGAGTGGCTGGTGCAGCAGTCCACAGGGACATGTAGGCTCAGGCAGCCGGGTGTGTCGGCACACACCTGCAGTGCCAGCACTGGGGAGGCTGGGCAGGGGAGTGGCTGAGGGTGCAGGGCCAACACGAGCTGCAGTGAGTTCAGGCCAGCCTGAAGTGTGTAGTGAGACCTGTCTCGAATAAAACCCTAGAGTCATATGTCACCATGTTCAGAGCTCAGAAGTTGGATCCCTAAAGACTTTAACCTGTCTCAGGAACTTGAACTTTTTAAACCAGAAAGAGGGCCGAGGATTTAGCTCAGTGGCAGTGGCTGGCCAGCATGGGGTCCTGGGTTCAATTCCTGATACAAAAAGCCCAGAGCTCAGGAAGGAGCCATCTGGTTTGCTCCCAGGATATAGGTAAGCTGAGGTCTCGGTTACTGCCTCATGAAAAGGAGATGAGCGGCCTGTCGCCTGAGCAGGTGCGACCCACTGCAGTGTCCCAGCCAGCCAGTCACTTGGAGACGCCGAGGCGACTCAGGATCTTGGCAATGTCTGTGCCTGGGCTCACGGTCACGTTCCACCCTGGGCACTCTGCTGCCCTTGCTAACCTCCGCGTCTTCTTCCCTCCTAGTGGGCCAGGACTGCTACACGAGAATCTGGAGCCTGCAGGACGCCCACCTGCTCAGAACCATCCCCTCCCCATATCCCACCTCCAGGGCTGACATTCCCAGCGTGGCCTTCTCTTCCCAGCTCGGAGGAGAGCAGGGCATCCCAGGGCTGCTCATGGCTGTTAGGCAGGACCTGTACTGCTTCTCCTACATCTGAGTGCAGGGCAGCAGCCTGGAGGGGTGGGCCTGCCCGGGGAGGGGGAGGAGGGGGGCTCACTTCCACGTGCAGTGAGGGGCTTTTCAGGAGGGGCCCTGTGTGTGCAGCGCCCGTCCCCCTGGCTGCCAGGAGCAAGGTGCTAAGGGTCCACATGGAGACACTAGTACAGTGGGTACAGTTAAAAAGCGTGGGCTCAGAGAGCTTGGAAGTCCTTTTCATAAAAGGTACTTAATTCTTTCTCTTGTTAAATTCTCCAGAACGGTTCCCTATCCTCTCCCCTTTTTACAACAAAGAGACTTATTTCTAAGGACTAAAGATGGGCAGAAACCAAGAACTGCTGTTACACTGGGCGCTCTGGAAGAGAGCTGCATCTCCCTTGCCAAAGCCAGCTGGGCACTGGGCAGGGTGACCCTGCCTGAGTGGAGGCTGGAGGCTGGAGTTTGGAGTTCTTAGCCGGGCCATGTCACACTCCATGCCAGTGCGTCACATTCCCCTCCCGTTACTCCTCACAAGCGCTGAAAGCAAAGATGGACTTTGCAGTCTGGAGCATGCCTTTGTTGAGACAGCTTCCAGTAGGACAGCAGCTCTTCTTGCTGCTATATTGGCTGGAATGTCAAATTCAAGGGCTCAGAATCAAAGAAAATCCACTGGCTTTTTATAACCACGGAGCTGCAGTTTGTAAGATGTTTATACCAAGTGTTTTTAAAGCCTGTTTTTCTACCAGTAAAGTAGAAAAACATGTCCTAGCATGTGCTAAGGTCCGATGCTTACAACACCAAACCATTGCAATATTCTATACTTAGATATCAGATGAAGCCAAAATAGCAAGACCAGCTTTAATAGCTTGCTGCAGAGTTTCCAGTTGCTTGTCCAGACCAACCCACTCTGGCCTAGCCTGGCCTGCATGTGCCCTGGGAGATGCCCCTAATGGCTGCCTGGGCCCAGGCTCCTGCACTGGCGGAAGAGTGAGCTGGAGAGCAGAGGGCAAAGGACCAGAGCACAGTCGTCGGCTCCCTCCCTGTTGACCCGTGGCGGCTGAGCCCAGAGCTCCCATGGGTTCCACTTAGCTTTTCTGTGTCCCCTGCACTGCGGTTACTCATCCCATGTTATTTCACCCATTAAACTGTTCAGTTCCCTCTTGAGTGTGCTGTTCTTCCAGATGAGAACCGAATCTTAAACACTGGGTGAGGATTTGGTTACAGTAGTTGAGCTACAGCTGCTCCATCTTTCTTGATCCTTACAAGACTCATAAAGGAAGCAGCGCAGTAGTGCTAATCCCACCTTAGCTGGCTGCAGGGCACATGCCTGCAGCCCCAGGTGCTCCAGAGGCAAAGGCAGGAAGCTTGCTTTAGTCCAGAAGTTTGAAACTAGTCTAGGTAACATGGTGAAACTCAGTCTTTTTAATTTTATTTTTTTTCTTGTTTCAGAACTTTTTGTTTTTTTATGGCCAGCTCAGCCTGTCCTGAGGGCAGGGCTGGCGCAGCATGTGGTGCTGGGGATCGAACCGCGGTCCCTGCAGCCGCCTAAGCTTTCCTAAGCAGGTGCTTTAGACCACTGAGCCATCCTGCTGGGCCCCGGAACTGTCTTCACACACACACACACAAAATTTCAGTCTTCCTAGTATCACTCTAAAAACTGACTAGGGTTCAGGCTAGGGGCACACTGCTTAACAAGCCCAGAGCCCTGGCTTCGCTACAAGCTCCTACACAGCCAGGTGTGGTGGCTCATCCCTGCAGCCTCCGCGTTTGGGAGACGGGCAGAGGATCATGAAGTAGAGAGGGGCAAGGTGTCACGGCACCGAAAGTGCCTTCTCTATAGAGGCCGCAATCCAAGCAAGGGCACAGTGGCAACACTCAGCCCTGGTGGTGAGAATTGAGGTCACCTGTTGACCAAGAAATCCACTTAAGCACCTTTAATTTACAGTATCTTGATCTGGCAGGCAGGGACGGTCGGGCTGGGCCCAGAGCCACAGATCCCTGCTAGAGCTGAGGTAATACACAGCAGCCAAAGCAGATTCCATTGGCACCAACGTCAGTCACAGGCTCACTGTGTGTATCAAGAATCAAAGAGTGTGTTGGGGAAATGGCTCCATGGCACAAGTGCCTGGCAAGTACAAGGTTGTGAGTTCAAGCCCTGGTCGCGTAAAAAAAGACACACTTGCCAGGCAGAGGCTTACGCCACTGAGTCTTCAGGGCCCTCCCCACCTCCCCTACTGGGGATTAAACTCAGGACCCTGCACTTGCCAGGCAAGTGCTTATTCCCCTGAGCTATCTCCCCAGCCCTCCCCCTAGCCAACAGCCTAGCTTCTCAACCTCAGCCAGGGTCTGGCTTTTAAAGCCTGGCCACCACTATCCAGCTACCTTCCAACCACCAGCCATATAGAGCTAGTCCAGGGCCTGCAATGCAATAGGCAGCTAAATTCTGGTTCTTCCAATTCCTGATTCCCGAGTAGGTCAAATCTGGTGAATTGAGCTCAGGGGCGTGCCAGTTAGACCCATTTCAGTTCTGAGCCATAAGCTGAAACCTAGTCACTGGTCGTTCTGTTCAGTGATTACAAGGAGCTCAAACATTGAAGCCTACAGTCACATGGCCTTCACCTTGTGAGTCTAGGACTGGGTCCTGTGACACCACGAGAAGAACCTACCTGACCCTGCCACCCCTGCTGTCCGCCAGTCAGAGCAGTGTAGGAAAGGGCATGCAGAAGATTGTTTCCGCCGAGTGTGAGGATGCACGCCTGGCATCCTGGCACCCAGGAGGCTCATGCTGGAGGATCACCATGGGCTTGAGGCAGCCTGGGCTACGAAGTGAAACCCTGTCGTCTTGGACTTTTCTGTTTTGAGTTCTATGAAAAGAGCTTTAGGTCGGTGACGGAATAGAACGTCACTGCCACACGACTAAGCAGACAGGATGCATGGCCACGCCACCAGCAGCCAGAACAGCCCCCACTATTTCCACTACTTAGGCTTCCCCAAAACGTTTTTGTATTTAGCACAGGGTCTCACTACGAAGAGCAGAATCATGGTGATCCTCCTGTTTCTACCCTGCGAAGCCCTGAGATCACAGACACGTGTCACCACACCCAGTCTCAGTCTGTATCAGTGTCCTGGGAGTGGGGCTGGCACTCTATACCTGGAATCTCTGCATCTGTCTAAGCAGGTGCTTTAAACTGCTGAGGTATCTAGCCAGCCCACTTTCCCTAAAACCTCCATCAAGAACTATACTGAGCCAGGCATGGTGGCTCACACCTGTAATCCCAGCACTCAGGAGGCTGAGGTAGAAGGATTGGTGTGAGAGTTCGAGACCAGCCTGGGCTACAAAAGTGAGCTCAGGACCAGCCTCAACTGCATAGCAAGACCCTGTCTCAAAAAGACAAAAAAAAAAAAAAAAAAAAACCTATATTTTTTAGGGAAGGGTCTACAGGGTGTTCAGGGTCTCACTACTAGGTCAGACTCGCAGTGATCCATGTTTACGGCCTCCCAAGAGGTGGGATTACAGGCGTGTGCCACCACATCCAGTCTCAATTGCTATCTCAGGATGCCCAGTGGGCTGGGGCCAGCAGAGCAGGCCCCAGGGTCGAACACCAAGGCCCACACGCCTGCTTGCCGGCACTTTAACTTCCCTCCTCTAAATTGTAGGTGTTGGATATTCTGTCCCAGGGATAGTAAAGTAACTGATAACAGAAAACTGGTGCCAGAGAAGTGTGATTACTACAAACTAGTTAATGAGAGTTCAGAAAGATTTGGATACCTGAAGCCCCATAATGCTGTAAACAGAATCTGAAAGGTGATTCTAGGTGAATCAAGCTCAGACTAGACTGTAACAAATTTAGACAGTAAAGGCCTGGCTCATGAGGTCACAGTTAGGAGCAGGACTCGACTAGAAACTGAACAAGAGGCAGTGTTACCCTCTGTCAAGGAACCTGTCTGCATTTTGCCCATGTATTGAGACCTTAGAGGAAGGAAACTAAGATTTAAGGATGATGAACCAATTAAACCAGCAGTAAGGGGCCTGGCAGGATGGCTCAGTGGCTTAAAAGAGCCTGCTTAAGCCGGGCGTGGTGGCGCACACCTGTAATCCCAGCACTTGGAAAGCTGAGGCAGGAGGATTGGTGCGAGTTCCAGACCAGCCTGGGTCACAAAAGTGAGTTCAAGGACAGCCTGAACTGCACAGCAAGACCCTGTCTCAAAAAGACAAAAAAAAAAGAGAAAAAACCTGCTTACTTAAGCAGCTGCAGGGACTGTGGTTCAATCCCCAGTGCCACCCCTACCTACCCTCAGAGCAGGCTGAGCCGGCCATAAAAATAAAAAGTTCTAAAACAAGAAAAATAAAAATAAACCAGCAGTAAGTTTTAAGGCAGCATAACATTCAGGCTGCGGCACAGGTACTGCTGATGCTTTTTGCCAGACTTGGGTAAAAGACAGAGTAATAAAAATGTGAAAATTGGAGCCAGGGACAGTGCAGTTTAAGTACCTGCCTGGTAAACACAAGGTCCTGGGTTCAATCCCCAGTACTGGAAAAGCAAAAAAAAAAAAAAAGAAAAAAGAAAATTTTGGCCTGTAAATCCTAGCTCTTAGAAGGCTGAGGCAAGGAGGAACATTGGAAGTTTGAGGCCACCCTAGACTACATAGCAGGGAGATAGCTTGGCAATCTAAGCACAGTGACCCAGGTTTGATCCTTAGTACCTCGTGCCATGTCGGCCACCAAAACCAAGCATAGTGGCATGCCTGTAATCCCAGCACTGGGGAGGCTGAGGCAGGTGAATCGCTACCAAGTCCAAGCTCCATAGCAAGGCCCTGTATCACAAAGCAAAACTAGAAAACCTTAGTTTTTGGTCCAAAGTTGGGGGGAATAAGTGTGGTTTCTGATGGGATCACCACCACCAAAAAGCAACGAGGTACCTTGCATTGGGAGAACAGTGAAGATCCCTTGAGGAATCTCAGGAAGTGGCTGAATTCCTTTGAAAGACTGCATGTGGGAGCCCCACAGAAGCACACGCGTCCGGTACCACCTAGAGAAGACTTTCTTGGCGCTCACCAGCCCAAGCCCTCCAGCCTCTCCAGCCATCCTCCAAGCTGTTCAGGCTGTGGTAGACCTTCACACCATCCACACGGTGCTGGCTCGCCAGGCACGCACAGGGCACAGGCTATGTGGCCTCAATGGCCGAGCAGTGTCCCTGGAGAAGAGGGGCCAAAGCCAAGACACATTGACACTTCCACAACTGGAAGGTACCGGTGTGGAGTAGCAGCTCATCGACGCCACAGGCAGGGAGCACTGCCGGCCGAGGCCACGGTGCCGAGGGGGTGGGGCTGTCAGCCTGATGAGCACGCAGCTCACTGCCCAGCTGCCCGGGCTACTGGACACGGGTCTGCCCTGCTGGGGTTGACCCTTGCTTTGCCCCAATTCCTTTGAGTCTCCCTACACCTTGCTCACACTGTCGAGGTTTTTTCTCTATTTAGGACAGGGTCGACAGGGTCTCATAGACTGGACTCCAAGTTCTCCTGTTTCCAGCCTCCCTAAGATCACAGGTGAGCACCACCGCGCCCAGCATCAGTCATGCCTTGGCACACACACCCCGCAGGCAGGGCCAGCACAACGTACCAGGGACAAACCAGCCGCTACATTCTGCCGAAGCAGACGCGTTAGTCCACGGCTATCGGGCCAGCCCTCACCCGTACACCTGCATACTGACGGTTCAGACTCTCAGCCTGCCGCTTAATAAACGTGAGTGACGGTGCGGCCTATGGTGGCTGCTTCTGTGGTGGTTGCTTTCTGTTGGTTTCTTTAGTTTGGGGCATTGTTCTTTTCTGGGACAGGGCCTACATAGCTGAGCCCAGCCCTCACGCCCAGAGCCCCAGTGCTGGGACGGCACACCCAGTGCCAGGACTGTGACTTCATGCGCATCACAGCACTGCAGGTGGGAGCCGCGCAAGCTGCTGCAGCAGCAGTCGGCTGCCTTCAACCATTTCTTTGCTCTGAGTTTTTTTTTACTAGATTGGACTCACCACTAGATTGGACTCGTAGTGATCCACCTGTGTACACCCAAGAACTGGGATTACAGACCCGCGCCACACCACCAGGTCTCAGTTATGTCTCAGCACACCCTGGGATGGGGCTAGCAGGCAGGCCTGGAGACCAAACCCTAGGCCCCTGCACCTGCTTGCTGGCACTTTAACCCATTGAGTCGGCACACTGACTTTTGTAACGTGCACACCGTACATCCTTTTGTGGTTTCAGTTGAAAACTTGGTCACAAGAACTTGACCATCAAATGAGGGGGGCAAGTACTCACTGTAAACCTAGAAGATGAGAATCAGAAGGAATACCCCACCTCATCCTGTGGGAGAGGGTCCCCCAACCCCACACATGCTGCCAGCCCCAAGCGACTGACACAGGGTCCCTCACTGACCCTGCCCTGCCCTGCCAGGACTAGACAGAAGCTGTGGGCACAGCTGACAGCGTGGTGGGACCTGGGCACCTTCTCGGCACTGCGAGGATTCTGTGACCTGAGGTACCACTCCAAGTAAGACTGAGGACAAGCGTGAAGCTCCAGTCCCGGCCCAGTCCCAGCCAGTGCCCACACGTCCCACCTGAGTGCCGATGGAGCCCTAGCTCCACAGGGTAACGCTGCTGCTTTTTTCCTAGGAAAAGTGTTATTTGTCAGCCTAATCAAGTATGGTACTTACAGGGAAAAGCCACCAGTCTAGACTCATGCCTGGACTCTGCCTTGGCCCTGGGGCCCCCAGGTCCTCTCCCATTACAGAAGGGCAAGCGCGAGGTTATGGCAAGTCAGGAAAGAGCACAGCGCACGGTCAGTCAGCAGGGAGGTTCCTTTATGGCGGTGAATTGGGGACACACAGCTCTGGAGCATCCTTGCGGCTGGGTGCGGGGCAGGAAGGCGGTCCCGGCCCCAACGCAGTGGTAGCTGGTCACCTCCGCAGAGCTCTCAGAGCTCCGCCAAGCACCTTGCCGCTTTGCTGCCTTTTTGGCCACTGAAAACGAATACCCTGATGACAGAGTTTCAGCACAAGTCTCTCTCCAGTCAGGACAAATGAGAGTCAGAGCCTGAACTCCAAGGAGAAAAACTCCTCCGGCTTCTCTTGCAAGGACCAAGGAGGATTTCTGGATCACCTGCTGAGATCGGCATATACACTTAAAAGCACCTACTGGTACATTTGGCGCACATGGTCGGCAACCCAACCGCTGCAGAGGTGGTGTCTCAGGACAAAGAATTGAGATGCTTCAAGCAAAACAAACCCTAGAGATGCCCAGGAGGAGATGGTGGGCTGGAGGCAGGGGAGAGGGTGCAGGCGCTTTAATTTAGAAGCGGGATGCGGCCCAGGGAGACAGGAGCGTCAGCAGGCAGGAAGCGCTGCCAGAAGGCCCGCTCCTGCCGCGTCGCCATCGCAGCCATGGAACCTGCCCTTCCAGGGGCTGAGGCCCAGGCTCTGACTCTCCCACGCAGCGCCCCGCACCCTGAGCTGTGGCCTGAGTGGAACTCAGCTCCTAAGGCCTAAGTGAACTCCCTATGAGGGAGGGCAGCTTTCTACCTAGGCCGCCGAGGGGTGAGGGCAAAGGGGGAGGAGGGAGGTGCCCCACAGCACGGTGTCTGGCTCCTTCGTGTGGCGAGGTCCTGCCGCCACAACCACCTGGTCTCCGCTGGGGACCGTGGGGGAGCCAGGGCACGCTCAGGCCCCTCACAAGTATTATGGAGATAGATGCTTTTTATTTATTTTTTTTGCGGGGGATGCTAGGGATCAAACTCGGGACCTCGCACTTCCCAGGCAGGTGCTTAAGCCATTGAGCTTTCTCCCCGGCCCGCTTCATATTTTTAACTGAAGTAAAGACAATGTGCTCAGGCTCGCCCTGCCTGGGCTGATGCTCTTGGGCCTGGCGTTAGGCTTGCCCCAGCGAAGGGCAGCAGCCCTAGGAGAGGACGTGGGGTGGCCGGGAGGAGAGCCATTACCTTGAGACTTCAGTTTCTACCCCTGAGAACCTAAGGATCCTGAAGGATGTGGGGGACTGGGCTCAGAGGTCACCGGGTTTTTTATTGCAGTTGAAGCAGACGCGGACAGGGTGGTCCCAGCCTCGAGAGGGGACAGCCCGGCGGTCATGGGAGCACTCGTCACAGAAGCCCTGGCCACAGGCGCGACAGTGGTGCTTGGAGAGCTTCACGCTAAACTCCTTGCGGCAGTTGTGGCAGTGCAGAATCTCGTGGTCAGGCACCCAGTAGGCCGGCCTGGCCGCATCCTTCACCAGGCCTGCGTGAGGGAGGGAAGGCGGTCAGCGTGCGTGCGTGCGTAGACCAGGGGCCACGCCCTGCGCACTGCCTGTCACCCTGTAGTGGCGTCACTCATCCCCAGCCGCCTGCTGTGCTCATCCATGTCCCACTGACTGGCTCATGCTCGCTGAGCATTGGAGACAAGAGACAGCCACCTGGGCCAGGAGGTGCGGTGGCCTGGCCCTGTGCACACGGAGGACAGATGCGGCCGCCACTTCCTGCCTAGACATGTCCATTTACTCATAGTCCATAGTGAGGAGCGCACAGACACCTGCTTATCCCCTGTGCTGCACCTACATGGGACCCGCAGCAGGCCCATTGCTGCCCTCCAGGGCGCTCTGCGGCCTGGCCACCCTGCCACAGACCGCCCCCGCAGGCAGTTTCCTTCCTGTCTTGCCCGCAAGTGTGGATACAAACAACGTCGCACGAGAAGCTGGGCCGCAGCCCCCGTGTTAAACACCTGGCTGCAGTGTGGGCTAGAGACGGCACAGCTTGCTCACGGGCCTGCCACCTCCTCCTGCCCCTTCCTCAGATTCATGCAGGTCCTGGGAAGTCGGGACTCGAGGGCACAGTCCCATTTGTAAGCCATGGCCCTACAAGACTGGCAGCTCTACCTCCTATTTCCTGAAACATTAGTGCTTAGAGGCCCGAGCCACACTACCACGGGAGGCGCCGTTTGAGAAGGCCCAGCGGTGCACAACCAGACAGAAGGCCGGGGCTCATCCAGGCCAGCTCCGCCCCTCCCAGGAGGCCCCAGCACGCAGAGTGGGCCGGTGTAGAAGGCAGCCCAGTAGTCGTGCGCTACGGTGTGAGGGCAACTCCAGGAGGTGGTACTGGAACCGGGGCGGCCCTGACGCCCTCACTCAAGTCTGTGAGTAGACAGCTGTGGGGAGGCCTGGACAGCTCAAGGCGCAGCTGTTTTGCAACAGTAAATGATGGAGCAAGAGGAGAAAACCTCCCTGTGAGCGTGAAGCTGTAGATTCGCCAGAGCTAAGCAAAGGGTGGGTTTGTTTTTTTGTGTTTTTGAGACAAGGTCTCGCTATGTACTTCAGACTGGCCTTGAGCTCACTTTTGTAGCCCAGGCTGGTTTTGAACTTGTACAGATCCTCCTGCCTCAGCCTCCCAAGTGTTGGGATTATAGGCGTGCACCCACTACACCCAGCAAAAGGCATAATTGACCTTTGGATACTCCGCTCTACCTAGGTTGGCAAAGACAGTCCGCAGCACCCCAAAGCCTTTGAGCCTAAGGTCCTGCCCGAGACACAGCGTGCCCACCTAGTGGTATGTCCATGGCGGTCACCACGGCTCCCAAGGTGTTCTGCACAGCCTCGCCCACCTTCCGAGCAATGAGTGTCCCACCTTCATCATCGGCCTGTGCCTCGGTGATATCTGTGGATGATGACAAAGGAAGAAACGGTTCATTTCCCAAAGGGAAACCTCGACCACGTGGCGGCTGGTGCACTTGCCTCCCCAGACCCTGTAGTGGTCCATAGCGACTTCCAGCTTCTGGGCTGTGGCTCAGTTCACCATGCACGCATCTGCTCTCTTTCCCCCCATATCTCTTTTAAAGGGGGCCAACCTTTTTTCAAAGTTTGAGGGCCAACAAGGTAGCTCACAAAGCGCCTGCTTAGGCGAGCTTAGGCAAAGTGCAAAGACTGAGGTTCAAACCTCAGCAACACAAGCCTGGCCCGCCCCACCACCAGGGTGGGGTGAGCTGGCCACAAAAACAAAACAAACGAAGTCAGTCCAGGAAGTTTGGGAGCAGGACCTAGAAGGTTCCCCAGAGAGGGCTCAGCCTATCAGCCACGTGCTGAACACTGAGTTGAGGCTCCCCAGAACTGGACTTCTCTGCACTGCACTCCCCTGAGGGGCAAGGGCTGGGTCTGGGTCCCAAAGCCCCGTGAGTGCACAGGAAGGCAGGTCCCCTCCCCTGCAGCTCCCAGGGCCCCACATTACCTAACTGGGCATTCCTGGTGTCATAGCAGTTGTCGCACACGCGCACAGGCGCAGGTCCCCAGCCTCGCTCGGGCACTGGCCGGGTCCTGGATGAACAGCTGTCACAGAAGCCCTCCCCACAGGCCCGGCAGTGGTGCTTAGTGTCATTGTCTTTAAAGGATGCCGCACACTTGTTGCAGTTCTGTGCCAAGCCCAAAACAAAGCAGAGGCAGGAATCACAGGTGTCCGCACAGCTCAGAAAGCCAACAAGACCCTGGGGGCAGCTGAAGACTCAGTCAGGACCCAGGCTTCCTAGCAGTGCCGCCATCTGCAGGCGCCTGAGGAGGAGGCCCAAGTTTGTCCTCTGTGTGTGCGCTAAGTGGAGCTGCAGCCTGTGTGAGCCCTACGGATGTGTGTGGGCGGAGGGCAGAAATGACCTCGGGAAGCTCCCCCGCCTCTCTCCACACTGTCAGTGACCTCAGAAATCATAGCAGGGTCCATCCACGGCCTTCACAGGTAAGGAATGAGAACCCAGGACAATGACAACAGTCGCAGCGTAACATAAAAGGCAGTCAGTGAGCAAGGAAGGACCTGACCCCCCCCAACCTCCCCCAAACATCCTGCTGCAGCCTACAGTGGCCTAAGCCCCCCGTACCAGGATCTGGGAATTGGGCCGCCAGTAGGCTGGAGCGATCTGATCTGTCAGCCAGGACGTCACAGCCTTGGTGGGCCCCAGGCTGAGCTCCGACACCGACTGGGCCATCAAGTTCACGCCATCCAGCAGGCGCTGGGCAGCGTTGTTATTGTCCTTCAGAAACCCATCGGCCTGAAACAAGAACACAGACTTCCATCAGGCACCAAGTGAAGGAGGAGGGACAGGAGCAGCTGGCGGCCAGCTGGACCCAGAGGCCCTGATGGCAGAGCCTCTAGGTAATGTGGCACCCAACTGGCACACTGACTGGCGCCCACAGAACTGCAGCTGCTCAGCACAGGGCTTCTTCCCCCAAATGCAGGAGCTGACACCCCTGTGGGAAGCCCTAAGTGGGCTGCTGGGTAGCCCTCCTGCCCATGCCTTTCCTGAGCCCCCGTCAGACCCTAAGCCCCGAGAGCAGGGGCTGCTCTCTGAGTGTCTGGCCCCGTGCGGGGTACGGTGCTGGACAGCAGAAGGAGCTGGCGAATGCCCAGAGGGCAGGCAGCCCCGGAGTGCACCGCTGCACCCTGTCTTCCACGACGAAGGCTTCACCACCTCACGGTGCTCTCCGAAACTCTCATATTGTTATCTCTTATTAAAAGTAATTTAAAAAAAGAAAAGTAAAAAAAGAAAAAACCACTGGTCTTACTTCCAGGAGTAGAGAAGTGGGACCCTGCTGTGGCTGGTCAGGTCCTCGACCTGTCCCTGTCCCTGTCCCTGCCCGTCACACTGGGCACTTCCGCTTCCTATGTTGCTCACCTGGCCCCAAGCTGCAGGCTCAGTGATCCTCCTGCCTCAGCTTCACAAACAGCTGGACCGCAGGTGCAAGCCACCTGGCTGGCTGCGAGCAGCGAGCCCATGCAGGAAGTACCAGACAAACCACTGCCTGTGTGATATCCTAAATTCTAAAACCAAATTTAAAAAGCAAAGGCACAGCATAGTATCACTTCCTAGAACATATTCCAAGACAATTTCCCAGGACAAAGAAATGGCGATGGCCAACACAGCATTTTTGCTGATTATCTTAAACAGCATAAATACCCAAAAGTGGGCCAGCGAGACAACTCAGCGCCTGCTTGGGTGAGCACGGGGACCTCAGTTTGGTCCCTAGCACCACAGGCTGTGCCAGCTGCGCTCCCAGGGCACACTGAGCTGGCCACAAAGTACACACATGATGGTGCACGCCTGTAACCTCAGCACTGGGGAGACTGAAAGCAGGAGGATCACTGTGCATAGTGAGACCCTGTAACAACCAAATGCATTAACAAATATCCAAAACTAAGGAATGGCAAAGCAAGCAGAAAAAGGTAGAAAAACGGCATGCAAACTCTGGGTCCACTGCGGTGGTGGTCGCCTGCGGTCCCAGCCACGCAAGAGGCACAGCAGGGGGCCTGAACCCAGTTCTAAGCCAGCCTAGGCAAAAAAGCAGGGCCTCGCCTCCTGCCCAACAGCTGCCCCAGCCTAAGCTGCTTAGCCTCCGTGGTCAGAGGTCAGGCTCACTCGGGGCAGATGGGCTCCATAACAAATATAGAAGCAAATGAGTTCTAGTCACATCTATGGAAACCAAGAAAGACAACACATGGGGCCTTGTTTGCCAAAGGATAATGAAGATTTTTAGTTTATTTCACTTAAAGCTGTGCTCCTGCTTTTCAGGCCAGAAGCAAAGCCACCAGCTACAACAGGGATGCCTCTCTAAACCCCCAAGCGCGGAAGCTCCTGGCTGCCCTTCCTGCCAGTGAAGCTCTAGCCCTTGCTCACACGACAACTGAATGCTCAGAGAAAGATGGCTGGACGGCAGCTCAGTGGCACAGCCTGTGAGGCATGTCAGGCATGTGTAAGGCGCCAGCGTCTACCCCAGCACCACAAAGAAAGAGAGGCTGTGAGACAGGCAGACAGCAAACGCGGTCCTTACCCCAGGCCACACGTGCACGATCTCAGTGCGCACCACCGTGTCCACAGGGTCCTGGTTCCCAAACCAATACTGCCGGCTCCGATAGACCACGCCACAGTTGGGACACTCGATGACGTACCTGCGCGAGAGGTGAGGGCAGAGCGTGACCGCGCCAGTGCCGGAGACAGCACCAGCACCCGCAGCGCGGATGGCCACACTCACCCAGACCAGGCGTACTTTGCCAGACCCATCCAGGGCGAGTCGGTGGAAGCAGAAGTCTTGGGCACAACGCTGACTTCCTTGCCTCGCTCGTAGCAGGCCTGAAACACAGCACCTCACCAGCTTACTCCACGTCATCAGGCCCCACGCATGGCTCACGTCTCCACGCCCTCAGGCCATCTAGCTGCGGTTACCTCGGAAGGCTCACTGCTCTGAAGCCAGTGCCCCAGGATCCTGAGCTGTGTACCCAGCCCAGGCCTCCAACCTGACCTCTAAACGACACACACATCACAGACCGGAAAATCCATCAACCTGACCTCCCGTGAGGCACTTCTGCTCCAAAGGAAGGTGACAGTCAAGGCATGCTGCCCTCTGGGACAAGCTAACAGGGAAGAAAAGGCTTCAAAAGATAAAGGGAGGCTCCAGCAATGACGATAACACGGTGGGACACTCAGAAGCACAGAGAAGTTCCAAAGATGGCCGCAGACTGAATGCCCAAGGGCAAACCCAACACAGCTTTCCCAGAGGCAGGCGTGTCCCGCAGGCCAGCACAGCATCAGGAAGGCTGCGAGACTCACCTTGCAGGTGTACACGCGGTTGTCGTACTGGTGGGAGTAGCTGCAGCGGCTCCGGGCCTCGTGAGGCACGCCCTCCTTCCCGTGGTTCATGCTGTTTTTGCACCCAGCCCTAAGGGAGACACAGGAATGGCAGCGGGCTCACCACTGCCTACGGCCACCTGCACAGGAAAGCAGAGCCTGCCCCAGGCCAGGCTGCAAGCAGACCTGGCTGTCCAGCAGCCCAGACCTGGAGTGTGGAGCACAGAGCAGCCAGCTCACCTCAGAAGCCCACACGCCTGCCCCTTGGAGTCAACAGTGCAACAGAAAGCAACAATGCCCTTGTAAGTGGGAAAGGGAAAAAGCAACCTCTCTATAGAAAATTCAGGGGACCTGCAGCAGAATGAAGAAGCCCAAAATAGCAACTTGACCCAAAACGAAAACGAACACCTCTGAAGCAATCAGGGCCTGAGCTGACAAGATAGCTCAGTGGAATAAGTGCTTGCCTGGCAAGTGCAGGGTCCTGAGTTCAATTCCCAATACCAAAAAAAAAGGAAGAAAGGAAGAGAAAAGAAAAGAACCACAGCGATATCTGTGCACCTATGTTTATAGCAGGCCAATTTGTAATAGCCAGATCTTGGAAACAACCAAAATGCCAATCATTTGAAGAATGGTTGAAAAAAAATGTGGTATTTTTATACAATAGAATATTACTCAGCTATAAAGAATAAGCTGGAAGGAAGACTTCATATATAAATGGATGTATATTGAGCATATACTCATTAGTGAAATAAACCAGACCTACATGTGTAAATACTGTATAGTCTCCCTAATATAAGAACTCTATATTTTTTCTTTCCTTACTAATATCAATTGAAAGGTATGTCAGGCCCACACCCTGTGCTCTGTATAACTATTGTGAGGACAATATGCAATGTGTCAACTGTTAAAAGAAAAAAAAATGTTTATTGAAAGTGTTAATGTTTATTTTTATTTTTTTTTTCAATTCTTTTATTGTTTAAATTTAACAATGGTTATATTACATGAAAGTGTTAATGTTTAATTGTTTGATCAATCTTATATACCTATATCTATTAATCTAAACTGATCCGATGATGAAAATATGTAATATAACCATTGTTAAATTTTAAAAAATAAATTAAAAAAAAAAAAGGAAAAAAGAAAGAAATCAGGGCCAGCCAAGTAGCTCAGCGGATTAAAGCGCCTGTAGGCAGACGCAGGGGCCAGGAGCCTGCTGTGCGTGCCACAGTCCCCCCAACACACACACACACGCTGGGACAGCAACCCAGACTGGGCACGGGGCCGTGTGCCTGTCATCCCAGCTCTTGGGAGGCTGGAAACAGTCTGAAATAGCAGCGAGACCCTGAATACCCTGTAGATCCTTCCCTAAAATACAAAAAAAAAAAAAAAAAAAAAAAAAGAAAGAAAGAAAGAAAGAAAGAAAGAAAGAAAGAAAGAAAGAAAGAGAAAGAAAGAAAGAAAGAAAGAAAGAAAGAAAGAAAGAAAGAAAGAAAGAAAAGAAAAGAAAAGAAAAGAAAAGAAAAGAAACGAAACTTCCGGGCCAGGGAGATAGCTCAGTAGAATAAGCGCTTGTCTGGCAAGCACAGGGTCCTGAGTTTAATCCCCAGTACCACAAAAGAAAAACTTCCAAATGAACAGTGAGCTCTGCCATCTGGGCAGGGCACAAACAGACCTGGACGTAAGAATGTCAGTGTTTGTTTTGTTTTTGTCTTTTTGAGACAGAGTCTCGCTATGTAGTTCAGACTGGCCTTGAGCTCAGTTTTGTAGCCCAGGCTGGTCTCACACCAGTCCTCCTGCCTCAGCCTCCCAAGTGTTGGGATTATAGGTGTGTGCCCGGCTCCAATGTCAGTGGCTCTCCTTCCCTTCCCAGCAGCTCTCCAACTCAGCCAAGGCTGGCGGGGTGAGGTTGGCCGCAGTCACCCACAGCTGAGGCACTTTTGGGGCCCCCAAGTGCAGGACCACCCAGCCAGAGGCCAGCACTCTATGTGAACCCTTCCCTACGGCTCTCCAACTCAGCCCAGGCCGGCAGGCGAGGCGGGCCGCACTCACCCACAGCTGAGGCAGGCGGAGGAGCAGGTGAAGTACTCATCTGGGAAAAAGGAGCTGTGTGCCATCTGGTCATCGGGGATCTCGCCGCTGAATCGGTCGCTCAGTGCCTGCCAAGGAGGAAGGGCGTGAAGGGCTGGGCAGGGGGACATACACTTTGGCCCCTGCGCCCTCGCCTTGTAGGATGGCCTCAACACTAGCGTTGCTTCCAGGCTGAGAGCAGAAGACAATGCCTGGTAACTGGTACTGTCAGCTCGGCCTTCACCGCCCTAGACCACAGGAAACCCAGCAAGGAGCGACCTGCCGCGCTAGAGTCACAGGTTCGCCCTCCTGGGCTGTGGAGCCTCACACATCCAGGCCTGCACCAGGGCTGGGTACGAAGGTACAAAGTGAGCAAGGTGGTAGCACATGCCTGCCATCCAGCACCAAGGAAACTCAGAAAGGAGGAACTCAACTTTGAGAAAGGCCTGGCTCAAAACCAGTCTGAACTCAAAACACGCGCATGCGCACACACTCTCTCTGTTTCTGTGTCTCTGTGTCTCTGTGTTTCTCTAACAAATAGTATTGCAATTAAGTCCTGCCCTAACAGGGCAATTCTTTTTTTTTTAATAATTTTTTATTTTATTTATTTATTTTTTCTTGTTCCAGAACCTTTGTTTATTCACTCATTTTTATGGCCGGCTCAGCTCGTCCCGAAGGCAGGGCTGGCACAGCATGTGGCGCCGGGGATCGAACTGTGGTCCCTGAAGCCACCCAAGCTTTCCCAAACAGGCGCTTTAGACCACTGAGCCATCCCACCGGGCCCCTGGGGCAATTCTATAAAATGTAACAGAGAAGGTAAGAATACTGAGAGACCAATAAACATATATATGGGCAATAATGAGAATGCGTAAAAAACAGGGCAGGGCCGGGGCTGCAGCTCAGCAGCATGGCACCTGCCTGGCAAGTGCGAGGTGCTGCGTCCAATGCTCGGTTCTGGGGGCTGGGGGGAGCACCAGCCGGGCGACACGAGTCCTCCTCTCCTCTAGGGCCGTGACCATCCATCCCCCAGCACTGGTCACGGCCTCACCTCCTCCCCTGAGGCCTTCCCCAACCGCTCAAGGCTCTCTTCTGCCTTCTCTGAGCCCCTTTTTTACTCAATGCTGAGGTTGGGTTTCAAGAAAGTGAGAAAGTGGACAGTGCTGGAAAGCTGCGGGGCATTACACGGACCTCACCCGCCACCCAGAGCGCATGCTGGGGAGGCAGCTCTCTACCTGTGCAGCGCCCCGGAGCCCAGTCTTCACAAGTTCCCAACTGAAGCGCAACAGGCCTGCTAAGCACGCCAACGGAACTGTCAGGAGGTGTGCCCAGCCCCGACTTTCCACCTGAACACCCACGCCAGCTGCTCCACCTCGCGCTCGGCCCAGACTTCACCCAGGCCTATAGCCCGCTCCAAGCTAAGGCCACCTGCTCCCTGACAGGTCAAATTAGAGATGACCCTTAAGACTGTTTCTCAGAGAATAAGTGCGTAATTCTGGAGAAACTGGAAGGGAAAACAGACCATCACCTTCCTGATGCTGAAAGAATTGGAAAAGAAATTACTTTCACATTTAAAAAACACCAAGTTACATATCATTTGAAAGTAAACAAGCCAGCATGCAGACCAGGCCTATAATCCCAGTACTCAGGAGGCTGAGGCAGGAGGATCGCTGAGAGCTCGAAGTCAGCCTGACCTGAACTTCAGAGATACCTTGACTCAAAATGACAAGGGAAAAGAAGAGTAAACAGAAAACTTAGAAAACTAAAACCCGAACTCCCTTGTCTTAGTTACTTTTTACTCGTTGCTGGGACAAATACCCAACACTCGAAGTGAAGGAAGGAAAGCTTTATTAGCTCACAGTTACTGGAGGTTTCAGTCCATATTCAGCTGGCCCAAGGCTGAGTGGAACAGGGCAGAGACCATCCAGTTCATGGCAGTGGAACAGCAACAAAATGGTGGCAGAGGCAGCCAACTAAACAGGCAGCAGAGCGACAGCTCTAGCCTGTCTCTCTGTCTCTGCCTTAGGATATCTGCCCTAGACCACACCCATAGTGCCAGCCCTACTCAGACCGATAATCCCATCAGTACGAAAACACATAATCCCAGTGACTCATGAGTGAAGTCTCAATCTCTAGAAGTCCCCGCCCAATGACTACATGAGGCTTTGAGGGGACAGCTAGACACAAACCATAACACCCCTCCAGCTCGTTCAGCTCTGCACTGCCTGCACGTCTGCAGAGACAACGCCGAGGGCCAAGCAGGGCTGCCCGCTGCCTTGGGTCCCGAGCCTCCCCACATCTACGCCAGGCAACACACAGGACGCAGGACCTCCCGAGGTACATTTCCCCACAGCTGATGGCGCTGCAAATGTCTAGCAAGGAGGCAACAGAGAAACGTAAAGGAGCCGGGCATGGTGGCGTCTAGCACCTAAGAGGCCACACAGGAGGACTATGGCTTGAGGCAAGCCTGGGCAGCCAGCAGGACTCTACCTCAAAATAAAATAGCTCCGCAGGAGAAACACTTTGGGTTCAATCCCTGGCACTGCGGAAAAAGAGAGCTGGCTGAGGCATCTGGAGGTGGGACTGGGTGTGTGAGGCCCAAGAGCAGCACACTTCAGCCTCTGAGGTTTTCTTTATTTTAAACAATTAAAAGGCTAGCCGGGCGTGGTGGCGCACGCCTGTAATCCCAGCACTCGGGAGGCTGAGGCAGGAGGATTGGTGCGAGTTCGAGACCAGCCTGGGCTACAAAAGTGAGCTCAAGGCCAGCCTCAACTGCATAGCGAGACCCTGTCTCAAAAAGACAAAACAAAAAAAAGCTAGCCCAGGGGCCCAGCAGGATGGCTCAGTGGTCTAAAGCGCCTGCTTAGGAAAGCTTGGGCAGCTGTAGGGACTGTGGTTGGATCCCCAGCACATGCTGGGCCAGCCCTGCCCGCAGGGCAGGCTGAGCTGGCCATAAAAATAAATAAACAAAAGTTCTGAAACAGGAAAAAAAAAAAAATTTAAAAATTCTTAAAAAAAAAAAAAAAGGCTAGCCCAGTCAAGCATGGTGGTGCATGCCTATAACACCAGTACTCAGGAGGCTGAGGCAGGAGGGTCACTGGGAGTTTGAGGTCAGCCTGGGCTACACAGTGAGGCCAAGGCCAATCTTGAACTGAATAGTGAGGCCTGTCTGGAAGGGAGGGAGGGGAGGGAGGAGGAAGGAGGGAGGAGGGGGAGGGAGGGAAGGGAGGGAAGAAAGGGCCCTAAGAACTACTTTTAAAGGACAAATGATACTGAATTTGTCATGACTGAACAGCTCTGAGTTCAGAGGGGCTGGACGCTGCCAACGTAAGTATAAACCCACACCCAATGGCACAGGCCGCACAAGGTCCTTTCGTTCCAACACAAGTGGCTGGGTTCACTTCTCTGCAAGTTCTTCAGAGAAATGGGGCAGTCAAGCATCTCAGAGCCTGGCATGACACTGTCTATGGGCCAAGTTCCTGCACCACGTGCGCCCTTCCGACAGCCACCCTTCTCTGTCCTGAATAAGTGCTGCATGTTCGGGGCCAGGGCCCCTGCTGCGCACCGCCCTGCCACTTCACCCGCCAGCTGCGCCTCGCCCATGCCGAGCAGGAGAATAAGCAGGTCCCTGCACTCCCAAGCCGTAAGATGACAGGCATCAGATTTTCACAGCCTTGAAAAACCTCAGAAGAATCAAGGGTATGTAAAGACAACAGTAACTATTAAAAAAAATTCAATGTTAGTATTTTTGACACCAGGACAGAAAGAAAGTTTTTTCTCTGCAATCTCATTTTTCTTTCCCAGTATAAACATAACCTACAACCTGATCCATATATTTTACAGTTAAAAATTACAAGCCCAGGGCTAAGAATATAGCTGTGTTAACCCTTGCTGAGCAAATGGAGGCCTCAGCTACATTCCCACCAGAAAATCTCACATGGGAGAGGGAGAAAAGGAGGCAGGGAGGCAGTCAGGCAGGAGGGAGCCCGGCTGGTCCCAACCTTGCCTCACCCCATGGTTCCTTGGGCTCTCCTCATTCTGAGGTTACGAAACCAGAAAGGCAAAGCAGGGAGGACCACTTCAGAGAGCAACGGCAAAAGCACCTGCGGCAAGTACAGAAAAGGTTGCCTGGAGACCAGACGATCTTAACTCCAGTTGCTCTGGCAACCATGCGGTTCTTTCCACTGTAGCTGTAAACTCAGCCCTGGTCTTCAAGGGGCTCAAGTCAAAGTCTTGATTCAAAAATGGAGATTCTGTAACCAAAAATGCTGCCACAAACCTAGCTTCATAAATTCTCAAGAGATGCCTTTTGATGTGATGGGATGGAAAAGCCAGCGTGTCTGCCTCAACAAGGGAGGTATCAGATGGCATCGACGTGGATTCAGAGTGGCTCTGCCAGTGATTCAGAACCCTCACATAGGCAGCCACAGACAACACAGCAGCTCCTCTATTATCCAACTGGGACCGGAGCGTCTGTTTCCTTTAAACGGACTGACCTGCTTGGTGAGACAGCGTTTTCAGCGATCTCGACTGGTGCAGCTGTGAATCCTGAGCAAAGAATGGGAAGCGATCCCAGCTACAAAAACGGTACCAGTCCTAGAGACTTCGATGGGGCTACAGACCAGAGAAAGCCAGCAGGCAAACACTGGGGCAGCTCAACTAGGACGGGAAGTGACTTTCTTGGGCATGCTGGGAAGCCGAAGCTTTGCCTGCATGGTGGCGCACACCTGTAATCCCAGCACTTGGGAGGCTGAGGCAGGAGGATCAGCAAACAGCCTAGGCTACAAAAGTACGCTCAAGGAGGGCCTGAACTGCACAGCAAGACCCTGTCTCTAAAAGACAAAAAAGGCAGGGGGGTGGGATATGATCGGAAAGGAGACCGAGACTGACACTGAACCCACAGACAAGGTGGAGCGAATCAAGAAGCATGCAAAGGCAGAGGGAGTCCTGCCACAACAGCAGCGGCTCACCTACAGCAGCAAACAGATGAATGACAAGACAGCAAATGGCTACAGGACTCTGGGTGGTAGGGCCGAGGACCTGGCTTACTAGAGTAAGC
>PVJA010022380.1:0-34364 GCA_004027025.1 Myocastor coypus
AAAAAAAAAAAAAAAGATTTAAGGGAAGAGTAATTAAGAGATCTAGGTCCTAGAGGAAGCACGAAGAATGGGCTTGAGTGCATAGGAAGAAAGGTTCTTCCTCCAAGAGAAGGTAGAGAGGCAGTTGACAAAAGGCAGTTTTGCATGGCTATCTATCATGTACACTTTCACACATCCACTCAAGTTGCATTTATTAGTGCTATTATGCTGTCACAGGACAAAGACCTTTCTCAAAGAGAAAGATGTCAAAGGTGCTGCTGACCAAAATATCCTTCCAGGGGCCCAGCGGGATGGCTCAGTGGTCTAAAGCGCCTGCTTGGGGAAGCTTGAGCGGCTTCAGGGACCGAGGTTCGATCCCTGGCACCACATGCTGCGCCAGCCCTGTCCTCGGGGCAGGCTGAGGCGGCCATAAAAATGAGTGAATAAACAAAGGTTCTGAAACAAGAAAAAAAAAATAAATAAAATTTAAAAAATATATCCTTCCAGAGTTTGCGTTTATGCATGCTGGGATATCAGAATGAGTGCCCCCCTGTGATGGTTAACCTTGACTGCCAACTTGCGTAGATTAATAGAGTGATGTTCAACAGATTAGTAAAACATACTTCTGGTGTGTGTGGCTTTGTTTCCAAAGATCATTGCTGCACAAGCCAGCTGACTGAGGCACGAGTGCACACACACGATGCAGAGTGCAGGCTTCTATGCAGCCATAGCTCACAGTAAGGCACAATTGCATCCTCAAAGGTTATGAGAAAAGCAGAAGCTGTTAGCACCAAGCAACATCAAGAGACTTGTACTAGTCATTTGACATAAATGAAGCAGTGATAAAAATTTTCTAGCACCACATGAAATTTTCAGTCTAGCTCTTGCCTCTCCCTCTCCCAGATTCCCTCTTTTTCCATATAATCTCCTGCACATTTTTTATACTGGTAAGCTATTTTGTTACAGTGGAAACCATGGGGTCTACATAAACCTGAAGATGATGTCACCTTACAAAGTGATTTAAAACTCATTTCATGACTCGATAAAAACACCTGAAGGAATTACCATATCCCAATATTGAGATATGCCCACACACAGTGGGCACTGGGAATGTGCCTAGCTTTAATGAGGGAGGGTATATGCATAGGCAAGAGTAATTAATGAAGAAATACCTCACAGATATTGCTCCAAGTGAAAACAGAGTTTGGTTAAGAAATTCCAGGCTTATAAAATCATACTAATTATGAATTTTAACATGTGGAATTTAGCTCTCAAGTGCAAACTTTGTCTCATTTGTGCAACACTTAAATCCTAGCTTTCTAACAGAGTTTTTAAGAAAGACTTAATCATAGCACACACATCTGTGAGTTTCCTTTTTTTTTTTTTTAAAGATATCTTTCTGGCTAAGGTAAAACAAAGGAGCTCTGCACTTGGGATCCTTCCTAGGCCTTTGGGTCCTGGATTCTCCCACCGGAGATCTTGCTCTCATTTTCAAAGCCAAGCTCTGCCTTCAGCTTAGCACATATGTTTCTGATGTCATCATCTGGCTGTAGGTCTGCATATGACTCAGAGTCAGTGGAATCTGCCCTAATACTCTGCAGTCTCTTACTACATTGATAACTGGGTGAGGCTGAGGGGCTGGGACCTGGGAACCCACAACCCCAAAATCTACCTCAGCTGTTTATTTTAGGAAAACCAACAAATCTGTGATAGCTGTTACACAACAAAGACACAGTAGACAGGGTGCGTGGGGCGGGGGGCCAGCCACTCCACGCTCTTGCCTCCATGTGTATCAACAGCACTCTGGGGAATACCCCTTCTAGGCAATAAGATAGCATAATTACACACCACAGAGCTGCTGGTGTTCTCTCCCACTTTCCACACAATAACTGTTTTGTGGAAAGGTGGTACCACTTGTGAATAAAGTGAGATTCTTTCCCTTGGACACATACAGAGTGGCTTAAGAAGCAGCAAGAAGATGGAGCTACTAATAATTTTATTACTTTGACAAGTTGACCATGTTGTTTTGTGATACCTGAAGAGCAAGATTCTGAACAAATAATTATAATGTAACATCATCAAAACTAAATACTACAAATCCCCCTCAGAAAAGGAGTTGTTCAAAAGTCCAGAACATGCCAACTTAAATCATCTTCTACAAAACAGTATTAAATTTATTCACTCACTCACATGTGCAAATTTTTCATGTCTAACAAAATTATTGAAGGTAGAGAAATGCTGAAGTGTCTCCCGGGGTTACATGATGGTTTTACCGAATGTGGAAGCAGAGCACGGCTGCACAAGTGTGCAATGACATGTTCTCTAGAGAGATCTTTCTGGTGATTATCATACCAACATTCTTTAAACTCCTTTAGAAAGGCATGGGCAGCAGTTGTTATGGGAGGGGAGAGAAAAGCAATATTTAGCATTTCAAGAATGCGAACCTTGGAGCACTTTCTGTTTCCAAAGTATTGACACCTGACTGCACAGGGAAAGAAACTACAACCACAATAGATTCACAAGCTTTCACAGCTCAGAGTCTCTGTTCAGGTTGGACCTCTCAAAGCTCAAACTACTCTCTGCCTGCTAATTCAGAGCAGATGACTCACTTCTATGATATCTCCAAGTGTACTTGCTTATATCCCAGCCCACTAAACTCTCAGCTGTATGCAGATTGCCCTGAATAGGAGGACATGAGTTCACATAAAACATCACTGCTTTGTGGGTCAAGTTCTTTAGATCGTATGGGCTCTATCATGTAGAAATGAAAATTGTCCATAGCTGTTAAAAAATTATATCCAAGAGAGAAAACAAAGCCATGTGGAGCTCACATAACCATTCACCATGACGCAACACTGGGTCAGAGACTCAGAGAAATTCTGAGGTGGAATCTGGGGACTTACTCATTTTACTTTGATGATGGGAAATACGATTTTTTTTCCACTGAAACGCTAATCTTTGCCAGTAAACACCAAACATAAAGAGGGTGAGTCATTTTCCTCAAGCAAGTTTGTGTTCTTGTTCTTAGTCACCTGGGAAATTTGGAAAATCTGATTGTTATTAGTGTGCAAATATGTACATAAGCATGTACACACGCACTCATGACTGAAAAGGTTTTTGCTGACAGATGGACTATAAAAGAGTAGAGAAAGAAGAAAAGAATATTTATACTATTGCCAATTTCAACTAAGTAATTTCAACTAAGGATATTTAGCCTGAGACCTTAAAGAAAACTGCCATTTTATTGACAGAAATGACCATACAATGTGCTAGTAAGTAGTGCTCTCTCAAAAACTGCCTTGGAAGATGGAGCATATCTTGTTTAGACCCCAGCTCCTTAAGGACTATTTTCCTCTTCTTTGTGATGGACCCAACCACTATGGGAAGAGGTATCTGCAGTTCCCCTGCAGTACCACTGAGTAGTTGTGAAAAGTACAGCCATCTAGACAGATGCAGGGAACTTAGAAACTTCTCACCTGTGTTGCTTGACAGTTGAGAGGATACTTTTTTAATGTATTTAGTACAGGGTCTCACTACACAAGCTGGACTTCTAGTGATTCTCCTGTTTTCAGCCTCCCAAACATGTGCCACCATGCCCAGTCTCAACCACCATCTCAGCATGCCCAGGGGTGCGAGGCTGGCACAGGATTCTGGGGCTTGAACTCCAGTCCCTGTGTCTGTCCAAGCAGGTGCTTTAATCTGCTAAACTATCTGGCCCTCCCTACCCCACCTTTTCTGTGCTTGCTCTGAGCCTCAGTAACATAAAATTAGGACAGAGTATTTGTAATTAAACTTCTTAATTAACCCCCCTCTCAAAATCTGAAGAGAGACTATGAGAGTAAGATCACATTCACAAATAACTGAGCATTTTCATTTTGTCCCTCTTGCTTCTTCTTATACAATCATAGTCTCCATTCTACTTTCTTTTTTTTTTTTTAATAATTTTTTATTTTATTTATTTCTTGTTTCAGAACCTTTTTTTTTTTTTTTTTTTTTTTTTTTTTTTTTTTTTTTTTTTTTTTTTTTTTTTTTTTTTTTTTTTTTTTTTTTTTTTTTTTTTTTTTTTTTTTTTTTTTTTAGAATTTTTTATTATTTTTTTTTCTTGTTTCAGAACCTTTGTTTGTTTATTCACTCATTTTTATAGCTGGCTCAGCCCACCCCAGGACAGGGCTGGCGCAGCATGTGGTGCCGGGGATTGAACTGTGGTCCCTGAAGCCGCCCAAGCTTCCCCAAGCAGGCGCTTTAGACCGCTGAGCCATCCCGCCGGGCCCCTCCATTCTACTTTCTTGTGTTTCTTTCTTTCTTTTTTTTAACATTCCACATATTAGAAAGAACATGACAACTTGTCTTTCAGAGTCCAGTTTATTTTGCTCAATATGATGATCTCTTGCACCAACCATTTTCTTGAAAAGGACAGAAGTTCTTTCTTGTGACTACATAATGCTCTATTGTATGCACATACCACATTTTCTTTATTCATCAATCTGTGTAGTGTTCCATATCTTGGCAGTTGTGAAGTGCGCCCCAATAAACATGGATACATAGAGGTCCCTATACGTGCTGAGTTCAATGGCTTTGCACATATACTACGAAGTAGTATAAAGCTACGTGAAATGGTACCTCTATTTTTAGTTTTTGAGGCCTCTCCATGTGACTTCCATAGTGGCTGCAGTAATTTACATTCCCACCAGCAGTGTGGAAGGGTTCTTTTTTATCCATGTCCTTGCCAATATTTATTGTTTTAGGTACTTTTGGGTGATACCCATACTGGTTGGACTGAGACAGAACATCAATGTAGTTTTAATTTGCATTCCCTTAATAGCTACAGATGTTAAACATTTTTTATATATTTATCAGCCATTCATACTTCTTTTTCTGAGGAGTGTTTACTCAGTTCATTTGCTCATTTGTTCATTAGCTCATCTGGTTGATTTTTTTTTTTTCTGTTTAGTCACACATTTATTTTATTTTTTTATCACACATTTATAATTTTATGGATACAGAAAGTATAATCGTTAGTCATGCAGCAAAAAGTAAAATCTAAATGTAGTAGATTATTTGCAAATCCATAGAGATTACAATTATTATATCTTATTTTTAATTCATTTTAATGAGAAAAAAGATAAAATAGTAATGAAACAGTTTCAAAACAATTAGAATGGTTATAATAATTAATACAATTCACATTGATGTCTTTGTAGTAGTTGTTCAGAGGACAAGATGCAGACCTGATATCTTCTCTAAACAATATCAGGGGGCCTGGCAGGATGGCTCAGTGGTCTAAAGCGCTTGCTTGGGGAAGCTTGGGCGGCTTTAGGGACCGCGGTTCGATCCCCGGCACCACATGTTGCGCCAGCCCTGCCCTCAGGGCAGGCTGAGCCAGCCATAAAAATAAAAATAAACAAACAAACAAACAAACAAAAATAAAAATAAACAATATCAGTTCACTTTTATTCTCAATGCACTAAGACAAAGTAGCTGTATATCTATCCTACCTCTCTTGTATGTATATATATATATATATATATATATATATATATATATATATATATACCTCTCTTGTATGTATGTATGTGTGTATATATATATATATATATATGTGCGTGTGTGTGTGTGTGTGTGTATACACTTTCCAATAATGGGAGAAAATACTACACCATGTCTGATAAGTAGATTGTGTCACAGACACAGTATGAATCATAAAACAAAAAGCATAATTAAACCATATTCAGAAAATTAATTAAATATTAATTAATTAATTAAAATTAAATTAAAGATTTCAGAACAATATTTCAAAATTCAAATCAAATCATGAGTCCAAGTCAGAGGCAAGATCATTGTGTATCATATATACAAATCTATAATCAATTTGGAGTACTCATATAGTTTTTGGATAAGCTAATATATGCAAAGATACCAACTAAGAAAAAGTTTCCATGATAGTAAAGAATTACTATGAATAAAACATAACATAAATACTGCAATGGCAAATGCATAACTAGACCTTCTAACATTTGGGGACAGGATGTCACACAAAGTTCTAGCGTGTCATGGGCACAGACAGTGTCCATGATGCTTACTGGTGGCCAGGTGTCACTTGTGGGACTGAGCTACTGCTATTTCCTTGATATCTGCCCTGTAGAACCAGACAGAATCATGATCCATAGGGTGCAGGAGAAGCTCATCATCTGGTATCAGTTAAGTTTTTTTATCTGTTAAGTTTTTTTATTTCTTTATATATTTCAGATTTTAATCCTCCATCCTAAGAGGTACTGGCAAAGATTTTCTGTCCCTTTGTAGGCTGTCTTTACTCTGTTAGTTGTTTGCCCTGTTGTGAAGATATCTTTTAGTGATGAAGTCCCATTTGCTGATTCTTGCTATTATTTCCTGTGCTTTTGGAGTCCTACTCAGGAAGTTTTTGTTTGTGCCTATGTCTTGTGTATCCCCTATTGTTTTTGTTTTGTTTTGGTTTTAAGCAGGTTTAACGATTCAGGTCTTCTTGTAGGCTTTTCCTGTATTTAGAATTGATCTTTGTATAGGGATCTCACTTGTCTTCTATGACTGACTATCCAGTTTTCTCTGGACTACTCATTAAAGACATTTTTTATCCCCCCAAAACCTATATTTTTTAGCCTCTTTGTGTAGAACCAGAGCTCTATGGTTGAATGGGTTTATTTCTGTCCTATATTTTGTTTCATTTATGTAGATTTCTGTTTTTGTGCCAGTAAATATGCTGTTTTTGTTACTGCAGCTTTTTGGTATAATTTGAAACCAAGTATTATGATGCCTACAGCCTTGTTCTTTTGGCTTAGAACCACTTCAGCTAATTTGGATCTTTTCCATTTTCATATGAATTTTAGGGTTATAGTTTTGTGAAGAATGTCTCTTGGCATTTTAATAGGGATTACATTGAATCTCTAGGTCATTTATAATGTATTCATTTTGGCAATTTAATTCTGCCAACCCATGAACATGAAGTTTCTTCCATTTTTTTGTTGTTTTTGTCTTCAAGTTTTTTTTCTTCAATGTTCTCAAACTGTCACTGTAAAAATCTCTTATCTCTTTGGTTAGATAGATCCTAGGTATTTTACTTTACTTTAAACTATTGTGAATGGAATTGTTAATCTGATTTTTTTCTCAGCTAGTCCATTATTGGTATGCAGTAAAATTTTCGACTTTTAAATGTTGATTTTAAATCCTGCCACATGTCTGAATTACTTATCAACTCCAGAAGTCTTTTGGTTGCACCTTTAGGTTTTCTAAGTTATGATCAAACCTTGAACAAACAGGGACAAATTGACTTCTCTTTTGATTTGAATCCCTTTGTGCTTCTTTTTGTCTTGCCTAATTCTCTAACTAAAATTTCAAGAGCTTTGAATAAAAATGGTAAAAATGGGCACCATTGTCTCCTTCCTGAGTTTTTCCCACTCACAGTGATATTGGTCATGGGTTTGCTGTATATGGCTTTTACTACATTGAATGGTGATCCTGTCATATCTATTTTCTTTGTGGTTTATATCACAGAGGGGTGTTCAGTTTTGTCAGAGCCTTTTCCTATATCAATTAAGAGGACTGTGTTCTGGATTCTGTTTATGCAGTACACTACACTCATTGGTTTACATATGTTGAATTACATTTGTCTCCCTGGAACGAGACCAACTTGACCATGGTGTATGATCTTTCCAATGTATTGTTGAACTCAGAGGATATTTAATCATTTTTCCATCTATGTTCAATGAGGATATTGGTCAGTAGTTTTTGCTTGCCCTTTTCTGATATTTATATCGCGAGAATATTGGTCTAGTAGGCTGAGTTTGGAAGCACTCCTCCCTTTTCTATTTCATGAAATAGTGCAAAGAGCATTGATTGAGATGTTCTTTAAAGGTTTGGGGTAATACAGCTATGAACACATCTGGTCCTGGGATTTTCTTGCTTGGGAGACATTTTATTAGTGCTTCAACCTCATTTCTTATAACTGATATGTTTAGGTTTTTTTATATCCTTTTGTTTCAGTTTTGGTAGGTCATAAGTGTCTAGTAATGTATACATTTATTTTATGTTTTTCAGTTTATGTCAATATAATTTTAAAAGTAGTCCCTAATAATACTCCAGATTTCAGTGATGTCTTCTTTATTGTAAAATCCTCCTTTTTATCTTTAATTGTATTGATTTGGATGATCTCTCTCTCTCTCTTTTGGTTACTTTAGCTACAACATAGCAATTTGTGTATCTTTTCAAAAATATCCCTTTACTCCATTGATGCCTTGTATTTTTGTTTTACTTTATATCTCATTCATTTGAGGTGTTTCTTGCCTTCTGGGTTTGTTTTGTTTTGGGGTTGTTCTTGTTTTCTAAAAACCTTGAGATGCATCATTTTTTGACATTTTCCTGCTTTTTTTTTTTTTTTTTTAGTATAGGCACTGATAACTATAAGCATCTCTGGGAACTGCTTTTGCTGTATTCCAGAGAATCTGACATGCTGTGATTAAATTTTCATTTGATTCTAAAATTTTTTAAGCTTAATCTCTGGTTTCTTCAGTGACTTACTGATTTGTCACAAGTGAATTTTTGATATCAATGTATTTGTACAATCTTTGTATTTTCTCTTTCTGTTGTTTTCCAGTTTCATTCCACTATGATCTATTAAGATGCAAGAAGTTATCTTGATATTTTCATATTTGTTAAGGCTTGCTTTATGGCCAATAATATGATCTATTTTAGAGACGTTTCCATGACTGACTGAGAACAATGTATGTTTCTGTAGTTGTTGAATGGAAGGTTTCTAGACATTGGTTAAGTCCTTTTGATCTAAGATGTACTTTAGCTTCAATATTTGTTTGCTTATATTTCTCTGGATGACCTATATATTGGTAAGAGTGGAGTATTGAGGCCCACCGCCATTGTATTTGGACCAGTGTAAGCCTTTATGCTCAGTAGTGTTTATTTTATGAAATCATGTACCCTGATGTCTGGTGCATACATATTTATAATTGTTTTATCTTCTTGGTGGTTCATTCCTTTACCAGTATATTCTCTGTCTCATCTGACTAGTTTTGTCACCAAGTCTGCTATGTCAGATGAATATAGCTGTTCCTGCTTGCGTTGGATCCCACTTGCATAGATTATTGTTTTCCACTCTATCACTTTCATTCTGTGTATGCCTTTGTTAAGGAGGTGTAGTTTTTGCAAAAAACAGAGTTGGATCTTGTTTTGAAATCCGATCTGCCATTCTGTATCTTTCAATAAGGAAATTAAGACCATTTGTTTTCAGAGTTATTACAGAAAGTTACATACTAATTTCTGTCATTTTTGTTTTTCTAATATTTGGTTGTTTCCTAAATCTCAATAACCTGTCTACTCTTCCTCTTCTGTTGTAGGATTCTTTTAACTATGTTCTCCACTGAGACCTTTGCATGCAATGGGATGGATGGCTCTTCCACTTTTGTTTGAGGGTCTTCTTTTTCAATACTGGCTTAGCTGTCTTGAAGTTTTTTATGCTTATCTTGCAAGATTTTTATTTCTGCTTTGGCTATGAAGGATAACTTCACTGGTTTGAGTAGTATAGTTTGGCAGTTATTTTCTTTTTGGGCTTGAAATAAATAGTTCCATAAACTCCTTGCCATTAGGGCTCTGCAAAGAAGTCTGAAGTTGTTTTTATGAGTTTGTCTCTATAATTGATGTGGTAGTTTTCTTGTACTGCTTTTAGTATTTATTCCTTGTTCTATATTTTTGTCATTTGAATTACAATGTGATATGGGGAGGTTCTTTTCTGGTTGTGCTTGTTTGGAATTTTAATGCCTCCTGTACTTAGGGGCCAATATCTTTCCCAAGATTTGAAACTTTTCTGCTATTATTTCATTAAGTAAATTTTGTGTGTCTCTAGTCTGTACCTTGTTGCCTTCTTCTAGAACAAAAATTTGTAATTTTAACATGGTCCCAGAGCTCTTGGATGTTTTTGCTCATAGTTCTCCCCTTCTTTTTTTATTAGTGTCTTCATATACTAATTCCTCTATTGTGTCTTCAGGCCCTGAAAGTCTATCTTCTGTATGGTCTTGTTAAGTGAGGCTTTCCACTGAGTTTTTATTTGTCTCACTGTGTTTTTCATTTCCAAAATTTTGTTTGCTTCTTCCTTAGGTTCTCTTTCTCTTTATTGACTTGCTCCCTCATACCTTCTAATAGTTTCCTCAGTTCACACAGTTACGTATTTGTATTCCTTTGAAGACACCGAGTCTTTTTATAAATCAGCCTTTTGAATTCTTTGACATTTCATTCTCTTCAATATCCTTGTATCTAGTAACTAACACATTGTAGATATTTGGAGGAGTCATATTGCCTTGTTTTTAACACTTTTATATTGTCCTATGTGTTCTATATTGAGACCTTTGTGTCCAGGAGGATGGAGAGCTCTTCCACTTTTATTTGAAGGTGTTCTTGTTATCCAGCCTGTTTTTGCAGGTCAGTGGCCCTAGGAAAACGAACCACAATGAAGCTTATGACATAAACTAGATATCGACACAGGGTAAAAAACACTTAAAAGCAAAAGCTATGTGGCTATTAGCAATAGAGCTAAGTAATAATAAAGTAGATTTAAACAGAAACCAGATATCAATATACTATAACAACAAGTTATAAGAAAAAATTATACCACCCTTAACAATAGAAAATAAATCAGCCATAATCATATAGGCACCAAGGCAAACAAGATGCTGACATACAGTTGCTGATTTTAGTGGGTCTTTACTATGTATCTGTTATATGTTGGCTCTGCTGCCTGTATGATTATTGAAAATATATTTACATCATCCTACTGGGTATGAAGTGGTATTTCATTATACTTTTGTTTTCAGGGTCTCACTACTGAGTCATAGTGATCCTCCTGTTTGTACCTCCCAAGGCCTGGGATTACAGGCACACACCACCACACCCAGTATCGCTGGCTCAGCGTGCTCTAGAGCGGGGCCAGCGCAGCACGAGGGGCCAGGAACTGAACCCTGGCCCCTGCACTTCCTCTAAGTAAGTGCTAAATCTGCTGAGCTATACTGCAGGCCCTCATTATACTTTTGATTTGGATTTATGTAATGATTTTAATTTAAGCATACTTTCATGTGGTTATTTATCATTTTTATACTTTCATGGGAGGAAAGTCTATCCAGGTCCTTTGCTTGTATTTTAATTGGATTGTATAGGTTTTCTCTTTTCTGCTTGTTATAAAAGTTATTCATACCTGTTGTATATGGATACTTTATCAGGTATGATTTGCAAAAATCTTCTCCTGCTCTGTGGTTGACTTTTCATTTTCTTGATAACTGCTCTTTGATTCACATATGTTTTCAATTTTGGCAAAGTCCAATTTATCTATGTCTCAGTTACTTTTTACTCATTGCTGGGACAAATATTCGACACACAAAATGAAGGAAGGAAAGGTTTATTAGCTCACAGTTACTGGAGGTTTCAGTCCATATTTGGGTGGCCCAAGGCTGAGTGGAGCAGGACAGAGAGCATCTAGTTCATGGTGGCAGAACAGCAACAAAATGGTGACAGAGGCAGCCAACCAAACACGGCAGCAGAGCAACAGCTCTAGTCTGTCTCTCTGTCTCTCTTTATATTCCTATCAAGCTCTCTGCCTTAGGATATCTGCCCTAGACCACACCCATAGTGCCAGCCCTACTCAGACCTATAATCTCATCAGTCCTAAAATACCTAATTCCAGTGACTCATGAGTCAAGTCTCAATCTATAGAAGTTCTTGCCCAGTGATTACATGAGGCTTTGGGGAAAAAACTAGACATAAACCATAACAATCTACTTTTCTTTTGTTATGCATTTTTGATGTCATAGCCAAGAAATCATTGTCAAGCCTAGTGCCACAAAGATTGTCCCTTTGTGTTTTCTTAAAGAGTGTCATAGTTTTAACTCTAACCTTAGAGCTTTGGTCTACTTTGAATTAATTTTAGTATAAAGTTAAAGTTGTGATCATCAGCGGTTTTGAATAGAGGAGAAACATGATCTGACTTCCATTCCCATTTTTAAAAGATAATTCTTACAGCTCTGTTGCAGTAACCTGCTACAAACTGTGCTCTATCCAATCTATACCAATAGATAAGTTCCAAAATCATGTCTCAGCCTGGGTTTACTCATTTTATCTTTGCTTAGCAATTGTCTAATCAATTTGACAGCAGCTTTGCATGAATGTGTGATACCTCCTTCTCCTCAGACACCTTAAACCCATAGTACTTTTTTTTTTTTTCTTGTTTCAGAAACTTTGTTTGTTTATTCATACATTTTTATGGCCGGCTCAGCCTGCCCTGAGGGCAGGGCTGGCACAGCATGTGGTGCCGGGGATTGAACCGCGGTCCCTGAAGCCACCCAAGCTTTCCCAAGCAGGTGCCTTAGACCACTGAGCCATCCCGCCGAGGCCCCCCCCATAGTACTTTTGTCTATACTCACGTTATGCTTTTAATATCACTCAGTGCTGAGATTTGTACTTAACAAGTATTTATTGAGTTCCTATTTGGAACCAGGTATTTTCCTAAACAAGTACTCAGAAGTACAATACTGAGAAAGAAAGACCTAGTCCTCCGAAAGCATATATTCCTCTGTGTAAAACTCTGCCAGACCAATGGCCTTCATATCCAATGATTATCCATAGAACAATTGGGATTAACTTTTGTGAGTGAGAAACCATCAGGTTTGCTAATCCTAGCCATAACCCAAGTGTCTATTGAGACACTGCAGTTATTAACACTGTAATTCATAGAAAACTCTGCTGTGTAAGCTTGTGTGCATTTGTGTGTGTGTGTGTGTGTGTGTGTTTACACTCAGCAAACGATGTCCATGGATTCATTCCATCCTATTTTGATTACATTTATATCCTGCTATGTTCCAAGCACTGTCCTGAAAGGCACTGAATGAAGTGATGCTGGAGAGGAAGGAAAGGAGGGGATCTTGGAGCCCCATACAGACTGCAGGAAAATGTGCTTGGAGCATTGCCTAGGCTTAAATCCCAGGTACACATTGTAACCAGTTAGGAGATTTTTTTAGATATCAATACCTGAGTCTTAACTATATAGAGATTTTAGTTTATTTGATCTGAGGTGGGCCATGGAATTCCTAAGTTTAAAGCTTCCTAAGACCTTCTACACTGCAGCTTAAGTTGCTTGCAGGGCTGGGTAGCTTGGCGGCAGCATGCCCCTTTGCACAAAGCAATACTGGGTAGTTGTTTTCATCTAAAAATAATTTTCATTGTTTCATTTTTTTCATAACAAAAGCAACATCTGTTCATTGTACAGAGTATTGTTAACACAGAGAAGAGAAACACCACCCAAACTCCCATTTCCCAGAGATTTCTGCTATCAACATTTTGATGTATTTTCTTTCCAGGTATGTGGTTGCTTTTCTCCTCCAAGATGGAACCCAACTTTTCCAATCATTTAATGATGCATTATAAAAAAATATCTGGTGCCCATTACTAGCTCTTCTGACCATGTCTACAGGTATACACATGTAGTAATGGGATGGGATGGCTCTGGCCAGACAGGTGTGGCTTGAATATTAAATTGTTTTGTTTTGTTTTGTTTTTGCTTTTATTTATTTATTTTTATAGCCGGCTCAGCCTGCCCCAAGGGCAGGGATGGCACAGCATGTGGTGCCGGGTATTGAACCTTGGTCCCTGCAGCCGCTTAAGCTTTCCCAAGCAGGTGCTTTAGACCACTGAGCCATCCTGCCAGGCCCCTTGAATACTAATTTTAGTTAAAAGAGTCTTAGACTTTCCTGATTTCCAATCACATTTCGCTGCCATTCATCAGCAACAGAGAGTACCCACTCTCAGACACTTGTCTTGAACTCTACGTGCTTGTATTTTCCAAAAGACTGGTTTTCAGAGATAATATCTACAGAGATTCTCCCGATGGACATGGTTTTATCTACTTCTATGTATACTGTATTCTAGAATCAATCCATGCAGCATGTCAGACACTGGAGGATTGCATATCTAAAGTTCACTATTTTAGCTTTTTGTAAAGATACTATTATAAGTTGAACTTCATCTGTGTACTGTCTGCCTAAGTAGAAGCATATGATAGCAAAGGGTTCTCTGAAGTTCTTAACATATAATAAAAATGGACACATTAGCAAGCTGAATATCATTTGCTTAGGTTGCTTAGGAGTTCCTTTCTGAGAATCCACAAAAAGGACCTTTTTTTATTACTTTCCTTAATCTCGTGGAGCTCACTAATCTTGTTTCCATCTTTTCTTTAGCTGCTAGGAAACTCAGTAACATTGTAGCCTTAACTAGCAATTATGCCTACCCAAGTCATGCATTTATTCCTAGCTTTGGCTTTATGTATTGCTACTTTCATTATCCTTCGACTATTTTTAACCTTTTATATTAGAAAGATTGCTGCAGTTCTTTGTGGGAGAATAGAACATGGAAAAAGAAAATAACAAAGGTAGGAAAGACAAACTATATACAGTGTAAGAAGGAGGAAAAGAGAAGAAAAAGAAGGGAAAGTAGCCAGGTGTGGTGGCGCATGCCTGTAATCCCAGCACTCGGGAGGCTGAGGCAGAAGGATTTGTGCAAGTTCCAGACCAGCCTGGGCTACAAAAGTGAGCTCAAGGCCAGCCTGAACTGCGTAACAAGACCCTGTGTCAAAAAGACAAAAAAAAAGAAGAAAGAAAGAAAAAGAAGGGAAAGAAAAAGGCTAACAAGCAGAAAGACAATAGAGTCTGAAATGGTTTTAAAATGCCCAAAAGTCTTAGGGATAGAGGTCTCCCTTTCTGTCTGCCTGGGCTGGTCAGTGCAGGCTTAATTAAGGAGGCTAATGTTGACTGTGAGTGCTTACGGAGCTCACACTGGGGTGGTACTTGGAGCACATCAGCTAATTTTGTCTTGATAATAACTGTGAGGAAAATATTATCAATATATTCATATCTCAGATGAAAAACAAAAGCAGGAAGACAGAGAGGAAGTAAATTGCCCACGTTCACACTGTGAGTGGTGAAGATGGTTTTTAAGTCAGGTATGTTGGCTATAAATTGGAGCCCATAGTTTAATTTCTTTTTTCCACCTGTGGTACCAGGTATTTAACTCAGGACCTTGCACTTACCACGAAAACACTTACTCCACTGAGCTATCTCCCCCAGAGCCTGTTGTTTAAGATTAGTCCTGTGTGTGTGTGTTTGTGTGTGTGTGTGTATGTGTGTTTTACTGAAGACTGAGACTGAGTCCAGAGAGCCCTGAGTGATACTCCGACCTTTTTTATTCTTCATTTTGAGATGCATTCTCACCAAATTGCTCAGGTTGACCTTAAATTTGTCATCCACCTGCCTCAGCCTCCCAAATAGCTGAGATCATGGGTATGTGCCACCAGGTTCAACTTAATCTGATTATTTTTATTTTTTTTAGAATTCTTTTTTCTTGTTTCAGAACTTTTGTTTGTTTATATATTTATTTTTATGGCCAGCTCAGCCTGCCCTGAGGGCAGGGCTGGCACAGCATGTGGTGCCGGGGATCAAACTGCGGTCCCTGAAACCGCCTAAGCTTTCCTAAGCAGGCACTTTAGACCACTGACCCATCCTGCCGGGCCCCTGATTATTTTTAAATGTACCTTAAAATCTTTTAGAAAAATCAAAACTCCAGGACTACCTCTCCTTATGTTAACACTATACCTTAGCGTCACGAGTGTCTGCCTCACTCTGTCTGCGTGACGGGAGATGATTTCCTCTCACCCATCTGTTTCCATCACCCCCAATATAAGTCCACTAAAAATGAGAGCGGAAGTGGAGGAGCCAGCAGGAAAGCCAGAAGGACAAGGGGAAGGCTGACAAGACAGAAGGAAAAGAGTGAGCGACCGGCGAGCAGACAGGAAGAGGCCCTTGCAAAGAGCTGAAACCTTGACTGAAGGCCAGAGAAAAAACAAAGATGGTCCTGGCAGGCAGCCTGGCATGAAGTGTTGCAAAGGAGAGCTAAAATAATCGTGAAGTGTCCTGGAAAAGATGGACTATGAGGTGAGAGAGCGAGGGCCTTTTTGCACTCTGCTCATGGCTTTGAGTCCCTGGCCTTCTCAGGGGATAACGGAGCAGCGTGAGGGACGCAGTGCATGGCTCCCAACACACCAACCAAAACCAGCCTATGGCTGAAAATAACAGATTTAAGCAATTGCTTTTATTTTTAGTAAGACAGTTCTTTTTCCTTATCTCTAGCGATGCAATTGTTCTACAAAATCTACAGGCATGTGCTACCAGTAACATCCAGTCTCAATCCCTTTCTCAGCATGACCCCGGGGCAGGGCCAGCAGGGTACACCAGGGACTGAACCCCTGGCCCTGCATCTACCTAAGCAGGCACTTTAGTCCACTGAGCTATCAGGCTGGACTTTTGTTCTAAGATCTTAGTAAAATTCAGTATATTAAAAAACCTTCTAAGTCCCCACAGGTACTTCCTCCTAATGCCCATGTGAAGATGCAGGTGAGCACTCTCGGGGAACAGCTGTGCAGGCAGGCGCTTCTTCCTCACCGATGCACTGGTGATGCTCAGCTCGTGGCTTGGTGCTCCATTAGCAGTCAAGTGGAAATTCAGCCTTTCCCTTTGGGTAAGGGGACGTAAGCGACACTTCAGCTAGACCTGTTTCCAAGTTACTGCTTAGTCAAAAGATTACAGAGTCAAAAGTTTCCACTCAGGAAAGCCCCCAAATCCTGGCATTCATACCCAGAATGAAAACAACGGCAATTCTTTCATCCTGAAATGTTTTATTTTGAAATATTTCAAACCTACAGAATGAGTACAAGGAGAGCACAGTGAAGATCCACACACCCTTCACCTATATCCATCAATTAATATTTTGCCACAGCTATGCCTTCTCTGCATACATGCGATACAATTATGTACATATATGTTCACACTCATTCTTTGCTGAAACTTTGAGCTTTTAGAGTTATGTGCATGCATCATTATTATATATTTTTCTGGAACTGGGGATTGAACTCAGGACCTTGCACTTGCCGGGCAGGCACCTGTACCCCTGAGCTATCTTCCCAGCCCCTGGGCATGCATTTTAACACTACCCTACACATGTACACTTCTTAAAAACAATGACAGGCTTATAACTACAGAATAATCATCATGCTCATATGGTTTCATAACTGATGTATCATTTATCTCTATACAATCCATTTTTCTCAGTAATGTCCACTATACCTGATCCCCTACCATCCAACCATCCAAAATTGTAACAAAGGGTAATCATTGCAATTGATCATCATGCATCTTTAGGCTCCTTTAATCTAACACTCAGCTTTATTTTTATTTTTAGTTCTCTAACAACACTGACATTACCTTTAAAGGCCAGGCCAGTTTTGCTTTCCTTTGTTTGGCTTTATTTTGTTTTGCCTTGTCAGAATACCATTCTTCTGAATTTCCTTGGTTGCTTTTTCATTATTAAATATATGTTAAACAAAATGATCTGGGGGTATGCCATGGCTGGCATCAAACTCACAGTCCTACGCCCTGCCTTAGCCTACTGAGAAACTGTCACTTTATAGGCCAAAAACCAGCAATCAGCCTGCTACACGAGCATGGTGAGTCCTCCCTACCACACCAAGCAGAAGACATTCGGTGTCCATCTGTGCCGTTACTGGTAACGTTCCACTCCATCCTATGGTTAAGGTGGCATACACTAGATTTCATCAAGATCATCTCTTTGCAACAGTAATAAATCTGCATAAGTATTCTATTCCCCAGCAACTTCTTACCCCGTTATTTTATCATGTTTTAGTGATTCCTGCCTGAATCCAATGCTATGGTGGAAGATAACTGATTTTCTGTTTCCGTGGTTGCTCCCATATTTCCTACATACATCTAGAAAGCTCTTTATCTCTTCACTGTTTATATAAGTACTTCTGATCGGCAAGGATTCATGGATTGTTTTTGTCTAGTGTGTATAATACAATAATATTACTTATTCTTAAAAGTGTAAGTCTTTCTATATTAAGGATGTGTTATGGTTTGTGTATAGGTGCCTCCCCTGCCCCCCAAGCCTCTTGCAATCATGGGTCGGCTTCTGAAATTTGTAATTGATTATTATGAGCATGGGTACGGCCCCTCCCCTGGAGCAGGTGATTTGCATTTCAATGTAAGGGAGGAAGAGAAGTTAGCTGCTTGAGCTGCTGCTACCTCTTTCCTTTGTGCTCTTGCTCTTAGCTGCCACCATGAAAGGTTGCCCTCTGCCATAGGCCTCTCTGCCTTGGAACCATTGCTAAACGGGGCCAGGTACTGGCTTTATGGTACTGCTCATGGAAGCCAACAGTGATACAATGTGGAAGGCTCACAGCACAACTCGATTTACAGGATGTGTTCTCGAAATCTCATCTGAACTTCCATAGCCATCAAACATTCCTGATATCTTTCCCATTACTTCTGTTATTTGCCACAGTAGACTCTCAGTGCTTGGATTGTGATGTATAATTACATATTGTGGGGAAACACATAGTGTACACAAGGTTCCAAAATCTCAATACTGTTTAAAACATAAGCCTGGGAACATGGAATACACCAAAGGTAAAGTGATACCAAAAAAAAAAAAAAAAAAAGTTTCCTTTCTCCTCTCTCTCTCTCTCTCTCTCCATTTATGTTTTGGTTTGGTGAGGGAGGAGGAAATTATTTATTTATTTTGTTTTTCAAGCCATAGATATGTTTCAGAATAACTGCTAGGCCAGTTTGCCTAATAATGTCCCTGGCTTCAACCTAGTAAAATATGGGTACATAAAATATGTAACTTTAATTAAAGGACAAGCAAGTGTTTAAAAATTATAAAGTCACCAAGACACTTGTACAAAGAACACTTATAAAATGAGCATAGTCTGTATACATGAGCATTGAAAGACAGTAGTAAAAGTAAAATGAAACCCCATTCTAGTGCAATCTCAAGTGAATCTAGAACTTCCACCTAGCATTGCAAAATTTAACAAGATTATACCACATATGGCACGTATGGAAGACCCTGCGTACCACAATGATACATTCAATTTCTTTTTTTTTGTTTTTTAGAATTTTTAAATTTTATTTATTTATTTTTTTCTTGTTTCAGAACCTTTGTTTATTTATTCACTCATTTTTATGGCCGGCTCAGCCCGCCCCGAGGGCAGGGCTGGCGCAGCATGTGGTGCCGGGGATCGAACCGCAGTCCCTGAAGCTGCCCAAGCTTTCCCAAGCAGGCGCTTTAGACCACTGAGCCATCCTGCCGGGCCCCGATACATTCAATTTCTTATGCACAACAGCCTGTTACTATAATTTATCCTTTCCACACAAGAGGTAACACATTGTGCCTGAGGCTGTAAACATTAAAAAACAAAAAATCACAAGGGGTAATTTCTTCTGACATATTTTCCAACTTACTGATTCTCTTTTTACATTTATCTACTGTTTTGAACTCATACAACCAGTTTTCAATTTCATGTACTTTTTTTTCTGGAAGTTCTATTTGGTTGTCTCAAAATTGTCTGGATGTTCCTTGCACTTTCTTTTCTACATAGGTATTTTGAAGGTTGTACTTTACCTCTTTAAACATAGTAAATATACAAGTTTTACATTTTTAACAAACCTACAAATTTCTTTTCTCTTTTCAATTCATTTTTCCTTGTAATACAAATTCCTTACATGCTTATTATTTAAAACTCTGTGCAGATAGTTTTCACAAAAACTAATTTGTGGAATCTGCTAGAGATCAGTTATAAAGGGGCTTCCACTCAGAATTTGCTGCTCTTTCTACTCAGCAATCTGAGGCCACCACTAGTCTCAGATCAGTATAATATAAATTTAAATTTGAAGATTATTTTTTTCTGTATTTTAGGACAAGGTATATAAAGTCTACAGGGCCTTACTACCTAGACCAGACTTGTGATTCTCCTGTGTTCAACCTCCCAAGAGCTGGGATTATAGGTGTGCGCCACCACGCCCAATCTCAATTGCTGTCTCAGTGCACCCTGTGGGCATGGCTGTTACTGCACACTGGGGATTGAGCCCTGGCCCCTGTGTTTCCCTATGGAGGCACTTAAGTCTGCTGAGCGATCAGGCCGCCCCTTAAAAATTTGAAGATTTTTAGCCACTAAAATAACATGAACTTTTTACTGAAAAGGGTGCATGAACAGGTTTTCCTGACTAAGGTATATCACAGCTGGCTCTCCCAAGACTGACTCTGTACTGGGTCTAACCCACTCCACCGAGTGGTAGGCTGATGAAAGTCATGCATTCAGCTAGGTGACCCTCACTTTCAAGGGCCAGCTGCTGAGAGTGTCAGTTTTAGTGAAGCCTACCAGTAAACATTCTATGTCACTCAGGCTCAGAGTTGTATCCTTTGTCTCCTCAGCCCCTTAGACCATTTTTTTTTTTTTTTTTTTTAAATCAAGTTTACTTAGTTCAGCAGTTTGGCAAATGCCTCCAGGGAAAAAGTAATTTTCTCTCTGACTTTTTGTCTTTACTAAGATTGACCAGATATTCTTTTTTTTTTTCTTTTTTTTTTTTTTTTTTTTTTTTTTTTTTTTTTTTTTTTTTTTTTTTTTTTTTTTTTTGGTACCAGGAATGAAACTCAGGACTCATAGTGATCCTCATGTTCTCGGCCTCCCCAAGTGCTGGAATTACAGGCGTGCGCCACCATGCCCACTCTCAGTCACTGTCTCAGCCCACCCAGTGGATGGTGCTGGCAGGATAGGCCAGGGATTGAACTTCTGAACCCGTGTCTGTCTAAGCAGGCTCTTTAATCCGCTGAGCTATCTCCCCAGCCACTGACCTGATATTCTTTTTTTTTTTTTGAGACAGGGTCTCGCTATGCAGTTGAGGCTGGTCCTGAGCTCACTTTTGTAGCCCAGGCTGGTCTCGAACTCGCACCAATCCTCCTGCCTCAGCCTCCCGAGTGCTGGGATTACAGGCGTGAGCCACCATGCCCGGCCTGACCTGATATTCTTGACAAACTTTTTTTCCTTCCATGTTCTTAAAAATATTTATATTGTATGATCAATATTTTATAATTGCTTTCAAAAAGAATGTTCAACTTCTTAGATTACTGTACTCTAAAGAATAGAACTCTAAATCTATAGTAACTACAGTAACTTCTTGGAAATCCTCTGATCATTTTATTTAAATATAAAAAAAAACCCGCTTAGGGCTGGCCAAATAGCTCAGTAGATTAAAGCACCTGCAAGCAGGCACAGGGGCCAGGGGTTCGATCCCCAGGTCTACTGTGCCAGCCTCACTCCCCAGGGGTGTGCTAAGACAGCAATTGAGACTGGGCGTGATAGCACATGCGTGTAATCTCAGCTTTTGGGAGGCTGTAAACAGGTGGATCACTACAAGTCCAATCTAATAGTAATACCCTGAACACCCTGTAGACCTTTCCCTAAAATACAAAAAACAACAACAACAAAAAACAGTCTTAAAATATTTCAATCCTCTAATATTGTAAATTACTTATTATTAGTGCTAAAAACTTCTTTAAAATATACCTAATAATATAAATAATAGGTATATGTCCTAGCACATCTTAGAAGACAAAACTTTAAACATTGATTACTTACGGGTATTTTTACAATAAAATTTAAACTTCCTCAACTAGCACATTATAAAAAATCCTAAACAATTTCTTTTCTATTTTGTTTTTTTTTTTTGCTAAGCTAGAAATTATATTTATTTTTATTATGGAAAGCTTCTTAAATGTTAAAGTACATAGTAGTTAAATATACAAAATACCGTTTAATCTGAATCAGAACCTTTCTTTTTATCCTGCCTCAGGTTTATTTATACAAGGAGCACAGGAGGACACTAGCTCCCCACAGATGGCATTCCACGGGTCACCCCAGTCCTTCTGTTTTTTTTTTTTTTTTTTAAGAATTTATTTTATTTTTTTCTTGTTTAAGAGCTTTTGTTTGTTTATTTATTTATTTTTATGGCCAGCTCAGCCTGCCCTGAGGGCAGGGCTGGTGCAGCATGTGGTGCCGGGGATTGAACTGCGGTCCCTGCAGCTGCCAAAGCTTTCCTAAGCAGGCGCTTTAGACTGCTGAGCCATCCCGCCGGGCCCAGTCCTTCTGTTTTTATATCAGCAGATAAGAGGCTTTTACTGTGGAGCCTTCATGGGGGCCTGGGCTGGAGCAGAAGCTGAAGCCTGGGCCTTGACTGGAACCTGGGCTTTTAGCTGGGAAGGCCTGGGACCCTTGGCAATGTGGGCACGGATATTCTTCCCAAGTTTAGGGTGGGCAACATAGGCAAGTTGAGTGAGCCTGCAGTTTACTCCCTTTGGGATGATGTTGGATTTGACCTCCTTGGGTTTAATGAGGGCCTTATAGCCTCGGCACACGCACTCATGGCCTTGGCATTGTTTGCCTGCATCTTGAAGCCCTGCTTGTTATGCCTCTTGGCAAATGCATGTTCCTGAGGAACTTGGTATCCACCCCCTTCAGAGATTCATATCTTTGTGGCTGAGGTTTCTTGATACCATTACTGTGCCATTTCAGGACTGGTTGTGCCTAGTGTGGTTTTTGGACTTGGCCATACCTGCATTGTGAACCACAGCTGCCAAGCATCTGGACGCAGAAGGAGTGAATCAGAATCTTATATTTCTATTATATAAAGTTTGAAAAGTTTTTAAAATCTTTAAGCACTCCAGAATATTCTCCAGAAGTTGGTTTTCAGTTTTTTTTTTTTTTTTGGTGCTTTAAACAATTTATTTAACTGAAATGGACTTACATTTGTTTCTTAAGTGACTTCCATTTATTTGGATACATCTTTTCCCAGTGGTGATTTACAAGATCTTCAAGCCAACATAAATATTTTATAAATATTTGGGTATATACCTGCATAATACCTCAGCAATACTTTTCAGCAAGAAAACACTGAAGAGTAAAGACCAGACACAATTACTACAGTGAAAATCTGCTGAGATATTTTTGAGGTAAGAAGGCACCACATACCTCTTCAACTAAGAAAATCACCCTTACAACACAGGGCAATTTTATTTTTATACAGGACCTAGAACACTTAAGCTGCCAATTAGGTGGTGAATGGCAGAACTACATCCCAGTTTATGCCATGAATTCATAGGGAATAGGTTCCAACCACTCAGGTTCCTTCCCATTGGTCCTCACAAAGTGCGCTTCTCTGGGAGGGGCAGGCTGGTGCGTCAGTTGAGCCCAAGTACCTTTCTCTTTGGCTTCTTTCTTTTTCTGATCATTTTCCTTGACACGTTTCAGGAAGCTATCACGACTTTTTGAATGTTTAATATGCTCAATACGTGCATTAATCCTCTTGGCAAGTATCTTGCCCTTAACTTGCTTGTTTACAACAATGCCAACTGCATGCTGGGTAACATTGTAGACTCTTCCTGTTTTGCCATGGTAACATTTGTGAGGCATTCCTTTTTGCACAGTCCCCATTCCCTTGATGTCTACAATGTCACCGTTTTTGTAGATTCGCATGTATGTGGCCAAAGGAACCACCCCATGTTTGCTAAAGGGCCTGGAGAACATATAATGGGTTCCCCTGCTCTTGTCCTTTGTGTTAGTCATTTTGACAAATTACTGGAAGATGGCAGTTCCGGCCAAAAGGTGGTTTTCAGATTTTAAACAACGCATGTCATATGTATGTATTGTATACAGTATATCACATATATACTACATATATACTGATATATATATATATATACATATATATATATATATATATATATATATATATATATATATATATATATAATTTTCTTTGCCATTTGACTGCTTCTTTCACCAAAATCCATGTTAGGGAAATGGTGGTATGAGCTCAACAGAATGGCTTTCCTTTAGAACACACCTGAGAGAGACTGCTCTGGCACTGAGATCAGACCAGCTGCTCTTGCAGGGCTGTGGGGTCATCTGTACTGTTGGGGGAGGGGCAGTCCAGTGTGAGAGGGGCTTGCAGTTCCCTTGCCAAGAGCAAGCCTTGAGTGAGCACACGTAGTCACAGTTGGCAAGGCTGAGGCTCAGAAAAGCACAGGAAATACTGATAGTGTTGAGTCCCCTGGTGTAGCTATGCCGAGAGAGGGAGTTTAGAGGAGTCTCTGATCGGGATGGCAGCAGTTAGATTCCTTCAGTCCACAGGCCAGAGAAAGCAAAACAAGTTTACTTAACTCAGGATAATAATTTAGGAGTGCTCCATTCTGCTTTTATGTCCAGACCTTATTTTTTCAAACAGTACCATGAAAATAACCAGTGTTATCACTCTTCTGCACACTGGCAAACAGAATATTACAGATTCAACTAGTAAATGATCAGTTCAGTGTGTGGATCTTTGAACTGTGCTTTTATCTCCCTTGACGGAGCCCTCAAGCAGAATTCAATTATTTTTAAAACTCTAGAACAAGAGTTAGGTAGAAATGCAAGAGGCAAGAACACCTAACATTCAAGCAGTCAAGTAGGACTTGGGAAATCCCATGACTCAACGGATTTGTTCATGATTATTTTTTGTGCACCTACTTCAGAGATACACTAGACATTGTAGACACTGGGGAAAAGATGAAGCTCTAACCACTAAGGAGCTTAGTCTCCTAAAGCTATCTAAGACTCTTCTAGATGGCCAGTTTTCCACCACTGTCTTTCCTGTTCACATTCTGTTTACTCTGCAGTTAGCCCTGCTCCAGTCCAATCCAGCTGCAGATTTGGAGAATAAGGTAGACACCGAGAGTCCCATCGCACCAGTGGGAACACGGTCCCACTTCTTCCTCTTCTTATCTAGAAGGCATTCCTGTTCTTCACACCAAAGCTCATGCAGAATGTATAATAGCTTAATAAGGAAAACATAATCTGGCTTTTTTTTTTTTTCGAAATGTGGATGTTTCTGTGGATAGTCTTACAGAAACCAAGGCAGCACTGAAGCAGCAGAGGTCCTCTTGACAGAGGCAGGCCCCCTTCAAGTCGTTTGGCAAAGGCTGATAGAAAAGAAAAGGGTAAAGTAGAAAAATATAAATGGGTTGTCTTGTAAGCACCCAAGAGACACGTCTAAGAAACTTCTAAAATACATGGACAGAATCTACCATGGAAAGCTCAGGTTGCTGTCAGTAAGTAGAAGCCGCACGTCAAGCAAGGGTAGGCATTGTGGTTAATACAGATGCATCACTGTCATATGCTAGTGAGAACTGGAGTTGTGCAGGACACGTAGGTTGACTTCTATCTCAAATGTATAAGCCAGAAGGAAGAAGGAGATTGCAAAAGGACTATGAGAAATCCAAGGAGAAGACGCTTACCCTTCAATCTCTTTTAAAAAGCCATGGGCTGCATCAGTATTGGGTGCATGTAAGCAAAGCCATGAGATTGGCTGGGCTCTGTCCAACAGTGGGTCTTTGAAGAGAGAACATGGTTAGAAAGGGATAGTGCTGGAAAATCAGAAGTGATAGCCTTGTTTTGAATTCAGTAAAAATAAATAAAATAGAGGTATTGACCAGAACCAAAAGAAGATGCCTGAGACATCTTAGATTCCTCTCCCACCCTCAGGAGCAACCATTACCTCCCATTTTCATTGTAACCCAAAAAACAATTTGCAAATTTTAGGATCATGGCTTTTGACTTTGGCTGCATATTCCATCTACCTGGGGAGCTTTTAAAAACTCCAATGTTGAGCCAATTAAATAAGAAGTAAAATCCAGGCACCAGTAGATTTTAAAGCTCTCCTGGTGATTTCAATGTGCAGCCAAAGTTTAGAATCACTGTTGGAGAAGCACAGCTCATTCATAATAAATATAATACTGCCTAGCTTTCTATGAAAAGCAAGAGTGTGGAAAAGGAAAACAGAAGCAAGGGATGTGGAGCACAGAAGATAGAATTTTGCAGCAGTATTGGTAAAGGATGTTTGCATATATGCAAGTATGCTATGAAAATCTCATCCAAGCTAGAACAACTAAGAACAAAAACACTGAGGCCTTAAGAGGGAAATACACAAAATTCTCAGAAATATAGGGAGTACCTGCTGAAAAATCAAAACCCCAAACGAAACAGAAAGCAATCTTGAAGTTGCATTTTATAATCAGCAGCACAGAAGGAAAAATCTTAAAAGACACTCAAGTTTGCTGAGATTGCAGTGAAAGATGTCCACCAATTCTGACCACAATGTTTAGAGCATTCTGCTAGATAGCAAATGGAAACATAAAGAAAATTAGAAAGTTACATGGGCCTGTGGACTACTACATGCAAGTATGTAAACCGAAGCAAAAAAAAAAAATAGAAGTTCACTTAAAAATGATCTCTGCAACTGTTATAGTTTGGGGTTTTACAAGGGGAACAATACAATACAGGACACATTTTATAAGATTATTTTATAATAGTCACCCAAAGAATTATATAAAGAGAATGCAGGAAATCTGTCCATACACTAAAGACCAAAGAATCTAGCTAAGGGCCTGGATCCTAGAATAATGTCCTACATGAGTCTAGCTGAAGACCTAGAGCCCATAACAGTGTCTCCTTCAAGTCCAGCTGGAGGCCTAGATCTCATGGCAGTGCCCCACACAGGCCTGCTTCACAGATCTGTGCTGGGAAGGCCCAAAGGTCAGTGGTGGAAGCTCAAAAGTCTGTGCCAGAAGGATGAAGGATCTGTGTTAGCAAGCTGAGGGATCTGCCCTGAAGCCAGGAAGTGATGCTGGAAGTAAGAACCAGAGCTCCTCAGAAAAGCACCATAGCCATCCTCAGCAATAGTGAGGTCCCAGACTACTCCAAGGATGAGAACAGCGGAGTTCCCGTGGGGAAAGCCAAAGTGACAAGCTTCTGCAGTTCACTGAGCTGTGCACCATCCATGAGGACAACAGCTCACCTGAAGTAAGCTGTAGCCCTTCTCAGTGACAATGAGGTCCCAAGCTCCTTTTACGATGCAAACAACCAAGTTCTTCAGGAAAGCCAGCATGGTGAGCTCCTCCAGGAGAACCAACAATCCCTACAGCTTCCCTAACAACTTCCAGCAGCTCCCAACAGCTTCCAACAACTTTCAAACTTCTTCCTCCTCCCCAGTTCTGCCTCTTATGCTGTTGGCAACAGTCTTCAGGTGGGCCTCCCACACCCAGCACCATGCTGGTTCAGCTTAGCTGAGTGTCACAAGTTGACCACCAGTTGTCAACCCACCATAGCAACTACTGCTATATAGCAAAGAAGGAGTTTGAAGAGGAGGAGGAAGAGATTCTAGAAAAGGAGAAAAAGAAGAGGGAAAGAAAGAAACAATTTAACATCCAGCATCAGCTTTAATAATTCATGGTAACCAGCACCACAGAACATTATGCAGTCATTAAGCTGACAACCATGAAGCTGTGTGGAAATGCAGAAAAATAAATGTGCTCCCTTGAGGGTCCCTGCCCCAGGCTCTGGACAGCCTGGCCTGGCACAGCATATCATCTTGGGCCAACTCATGATGGAGGCTGTAATTCAACCTGATTCCACTTCCCCTGAGATACCTCCTAGAGTGCCTCCTGTCAGGTTTCACACCACTGCTCCTGACCTGCTAGCATCACACGGGGCCCAGCCTCCATGCCTGCCTGTGGTCCCCAGGGCTCTAGACAAGCCCTTGCTTTGCTGACCTTCCAACCCCTTTGCCTCCCAAGGCTTCCCTTCCCTCTGGAGCCCATGTGGGGTTATCACTAAGACCCAAGCATCCTCCACTGCAATTTTGAACCTGACCTCCTCTTGCTGTCTCAGAGGTTAGGAGGCATTTTGGAAACTCGTAATACTAGGTGTCAGAATGTCTGGGCACTGCTCTGCCAGGAAGATAAAATTTGTTGCAATGAATACTATCAGGCTCTCACAGGGAAGAAATGCCATGTACACTGCCAGACAGGTGATCTAAGAAACAGTTTATAAACATTGGAACCTAGAATAAAACAGTCTATAATCATCTGAACACGGTGTTAAAATACACTGAAATTTCCAGAAATAAAACTATGTAAATCAAACTAGTTTTCTTCTCATGCACAGCCTAAAGATTGCTCACCATTTGGAAAATCACAGCCTGGAAGGCAACATGTTTCTAATGGTCAGCCTATGTGGCTGACACAGTAGAACATTCCACAGATCAAAAGCAAGCAGTCTCCCAAAGCCTTTTTAGGAAAGTTAAGACCAACCAATTTTACATGTCAAATTGAAATGATCTTGTTGTAAGTTTCCTGACTTTTATCTTTGCTTGTAACACAGCAAAGGGGGCACAGAAAGGGAGCACCAGGATGCATGGGAAGAAACACAAAGCTGCCCTCGTAGTTCTTGAAAACCAAGGCCTATTGCCTTCACCTGTCAACGGGGCCTCCAGCCGGTGTGAATGCCTCCATTGCAGCCTCCAGAGAGTGCCTCCTCTCTCTATCAAAAAGTCCAGCTCCTTTTGAAGAGCATCACCCCAGAATATAACCATCTGTGATCCCTGCTCAATGCTTTCACTGTTGGCCTCTAGCTCACTCCCTCTCGCTTAGTATCTGGCTTTTTACCTTTCCTTCTATCAATTCTCCTGTCCATCATTCCTGGAAACTTCAGTGTTGACAAGGACAACCTATCCTCACCCGTTTGGGAATTCCTTGATCTTCTTAGTACCAAAGACTTCCTTTTTCCCCTGAAAAGTTACACACCACCAAGGCTACCGACCCTGTCCCCATCCTCACCATCACCAGGAACTATCTAGTTTCAATCTCTCACTCTCTGATTTTCACTTCCCACCCTTCCAGTGCACTTTCAATAGTGTACTCCACTTCTGGTTAATTTTGATTGTTATGCTAGATTAAGAGTCTCCAGGAGAGCTGATCAGATTGAAAGGGCACCAAACTCATCAGTGAGTTAACTCATTAAATCCACAGCAGAGGCTGGGGAAATAGCTCAGCGGTTTATATACCTGTCTGGCAAGTGCAAGGACCTGGGTTTGATCCCCAGTACCACACGTAGTTGCACTGAGCTTACCACTGAAACCAAGCATGGTGGCGCATACCTATAATCCCTGTGCTGGGTGGCTGAGACAGGAGGATACTACATGTATGATCTGTGTAGCGAAATCTTGTACCAAATAAACAAAGAAAAGATTTTTAAATATATTTTTTTAAAAATCTACAGTTGGAAGGGCTACTGGAAATGGAGCATAGTAGGAGGAAGTGGGTCATGAAGGCAGGACGTGCAGCTATATAGAGTCTCCAACTGCTTGTTCTCTGAGCTCTCAACCTGCTCTCTGCTTCCCAGATAGCGTGAAGTGAGCAGTTGTAGTCTACCTTGCTTTCCCACCACGATGTTTCTTCTTTTTGTAGAGTACGAATTAGAATTTAAGCTGAAAAAAAATTACAAGTGATATAGAATTTCACTTAAAGTAATATGAAATTTACGGTATTTATTGTAATACATAGTATTGTATTCCTATCACTTATTCATATATATGATTGGAAGAAGAAAGAAATGTGTAAGAAATTAAGAAGAGACAAAGCAGAACCAACAGAACATGGACTTATACCTCTGAAACTGTGAGACAAAGTAAATGTCTTCTCCTCTAAATTTTGAATATCAGTTATTTTGTCACAATAATGAGAATGATGAAGTATTTCCCTCCAAAATTCTTAGACCCCAGTGGGACTCATATTTACTGTTCTCGTTATTTTCCCACTTCTTGCTCTGTCTGCACTCCTGCCACAATCCGTGCCTTTACCCTTACTGTTGGCTCAGTTTTGATTCCCTGGTCCTCAGTCTATGCAGGCAGGCACTACATCCATTTCATTGTCTGGTAAAACTCTGATTCTAGTTAAACACTCTATTTCTAACTGAATACAGCAAAGAAGAAAATAAAACATACTGCCCCGATAACTGGTCTTCTTTAATTTATGACAAAAAAAGTCCAACTGGCCCATTTAAGTTAACAATAAGACATTGATTTTCTTACATTCAGAGACAACTCTCTTACATTTTTTTTTCATTTCTTCCAATCACCAGCTTCATCTTCCACCCTCTCTGGTAATGATCTACTTTTTTATGTCATCAACAAAATAGAACCAATTAGATGACCACCTTTCTGCTATGGATCAACAACTGATATGCCTTTGTAGCTACACATCACATCTTGAGCAATGCAAGATGAAGTGTCCATATCCATGCGTACTACCAAGTTTCTACTTATGAACCAACTTCCCTTATTTCCACTGATTCCTGCCTGTTTAGACCTTTTGTCTCCCACTCTCTCATGGTGATTCATTTCTTCCTCTCAGCCCCAGTGGTCAATATATTTGCTGTTTTCCCTTCTTGGAAAAACTCTCTAGCTATGACTCCACTTCATCCATTTTTCTGACTTCCTGTTCACATCAAAACTCTTTGAAAGTCGCTCTTCTGTGATTTTTTAATTTCCTAGCTTTGTACTCTATTTTATAAGGATTTCACTCTCCCCATACTTCCAAAGCACCAACAACCTCCATCTAGCTAAGTCTAGGGGTCAATTCTAAGTCTTCTCTTATTCACCTTCATGAGCATTTAACAGCTGATCACCTCCTCCCCTCTCAAAGCACACTGTTATTACTTCTAGGATGCTACACTGTCCGTTTCTTCTCCCATCTTCTTGACCATCTGCAGCAGATTGACTAATGGGAAGCTTATAGCACCCAGCTGAACTGAGTCAGCATGGTGCTGGGTGTGGAGGGCACACACAGGTGGCAGCCAGCAGCATAAAAGGAGAACTGGAGGGGAAGATGATGTGCTGTTGATTTTTCTGGAGAAGCTTGTTGCACCTGCTTTCCTGCTCTGAACCTGGCTGTTCTCATCATCAGATAAGCTGAGGTCCTCACTGTTGCTGAAAATGGTTGTAGTTGCTTTTGGGGAAGCTCAGGTCCTTACCCTGAGCATTGTTTGCTGGCTCTGGTGTAGCACCCTCAGGCTGCTGACGCAGATCCTTCATCCCAGTGGTGTAGACTTTCTAGCTTCCACCATTGACCTTTGAGCCTTGCCAGTGCAGATCCTTGAAACAAACCTGCATGAGACATTGTTGAGTGCTCGTGTCCTCCAGTTGGACTCATGGAGAACACTGCCATGTGTCTTAGTTATTCTTCTGTCATTGCTGGGACAAATACCAGACACCCAAAATGAAGGAAGAAAAGACTTACTTAGCTCACAGTTAATGGAGGCTTTAGTCCATACTCAGCTGGCTCCAAGGCAGACTGGCATATGGCAGAGGGCAGCAGTTCATGGCAGCAGCAAAGAGCAAGAAAGCAAAAGGAGGGCCCGACAGGATGGCTCAGTGGTCTAAAGCACCTACTTAGGAAAGCTTAGGCAGCTGCAGGGACTGCAGTTCAATCCCCAGCACCACATGCTGCGCCAGCCCTGCCCTCAGGGCTGGCTGAGCCAACCATAAAAATAAATAAATAAACAAACAGAAGTTCCAAAACAAGAAAAATAAAATAAAATAAGAATTCTTAAGAAAGCAAAAGGAGAAGCAGCAGCAACAATTGCAACAGAGAGCATATCTGCTCTCTGCTCTCTTATGTTACATTCACGCTGTGCGCCCCAGGCTGGGTGTAGCACTCAAATCCATAATCCCAGCAGTACTCAGATCCATAATCCCAGCCTTGGATCATGAATTAATCACAAACTGTAGAACTGTGCCTCAGTGACTGCTTGAGGTTTAGGGGGACAAATATACACACACCAGAACACCATGGCTCTAGTCCTCCAGTTGGACTCATGCAGGACATAACATGAGATCCAGGCTCTCAGCTGGATATTTTGGGTCTCTAGTGTGTGGACAAATCTCCCAAACTCCTTTAAATTTTACTCTTTGAGTGAATATTATATATTTTTATTTTATTTATTATTTTTATTCTTGTTTCAGAACCTTTGTTTGTTTATTCACTCATTTTTATGGCTGGCTCAGCCTGCCCCCAGGGCAGGGCTGGCGCAGCATGTGGTGCCGGGGATTGAACTGTGGTCCATGAAGCTGCCCAAGCTTCCCCAAGCAGGCACTTTAGACCACTGAGCCATCCCGCCGGGCCCCGAGTGAATATTATAAAATAACTCTATAAATCATATGTCCTCTATTAAATCTTTTCCCTTGTAAACTCAGACTACAACTCCTTCCTACTTGCTGAAATCCCACTGAGTTTAGTCCTATTGCCCATCGCATTTTTCCCTCCTGCCATACATACATGACTTTAAATATCACCTACAGTTGATAGCTCCTCCTCTGGGGCTGCTAAACAGATATCTCAAATGCAACATGACCAGAACAAAACGCTTGGTATTTTTCCATAGTCTTTTCCTCCTCTAATCTCCTTTAGTGGCACCATCATACACTCAGCTATCGAGGCCAAACAAACAAAAACAACAACAAAAAACTATGAGCCTTCTTAAAATTTCCTCTTTTCCTTATCCCTGCATCCAATCCAAGAGTATTTGCTATGGGAAATGCAAACACATAGCATTTCCTTGCCACGTTCTTTGTGAATGCTTGGTCTGACTGAGCCTCAGACCTGGGTGGATATAATAGCTCAAATTCAGGCCACCTTTAAGCACTCACAATGTTGATCTTACTCAGATGTTTCACAGCAACCCAGATCATCTTTGTTTATGAACTCACTATTCTGCATGTTAAGAGCTCTGTAGGTGCTGTTTCCATTTCCTTACATCTTGTTCCCTTTATAGTGCATTTTAAACCCACACTAGGGTACTAGTGTATGGCTCTTCTCTGAGCCACAAGACATCTGCCAGGGAATTTATCTGGAGCCAGAAGATCAACTTCTAAGATGACTTCAACCACATGGCTGGCTATGTGGCTGAGATGGTATGCTGGTGACCTCAAGTCTCCTTGCTACCTTTTTTTTTCTTTTCATTTTCTCTTTTCAGTTTTGATTGGATTTGTGTTTTGTTTTGTTTTTGTTTTCTTTGGGACCAGGAATTAAACTCAGGCCTTTGTGCTTGCCAGGCAAGTGCTTATTCTACGGAGCTGTTTCCCCGGCCCCCTCAAGTCTCCTTGACATAGGCTTCTCCCCAAAGCTTCTTGGATTTCCTCACAGAGGGTGTTTTCTATGAAGGAACCACTCTCCTCTCCTACCTCCCCACCATCTGTCTTCTGGCCTGAGAATTGGGGGAGGTCGTGGCACACTATCTTAGCATCCTGGTATAGGAGGAACATCCCGCTGCCCCAAAGCACAATTCAGGAAGAACAGGATGCTGGTGAAAGAATGTATGCAAAGTCTCATGCATCCCTCCCTTAATCCCTCCTTCAGTGGGAAAGAGCAGAGACAAGCCACCCTGTCTTGACTACCTCCTCATCTGTACTAGTTTCCTTCACAGCTGAAAGTCTTTCTAAGAAAGACAGACTTTGTAATTACTATTTTGTTAATCCTAAAATCTCTTACCCCTCTCCAGCTACTTGTTGTCATTGTTCTCAATTAAGTGACAAAGAGCTGGGGCAGGACAGCAAAGTTGGCTCCCCTGCAGAGCCCTGGGGGCAGACAAGAGCATTGATTCAGTGGGTTGGAAGAGCACATGCCCTGGGATCCCATCTCAAAGCACAGAGGGAAATCTGAGGTGAACCCAGTGTCACAAGCTCCCTTCAGCCTTTTCAGTGGTTAAGGGAAAGCCGAGATCAGCAGGGCAAAGGGCTGCTCAAAGATCAAGGACATCATAAAGCAAGAAACAGAGCAAGTCAGCTGGGAACAGCACACTGTCTTCCTGCTTGAGGAGCAAAACATGTTAGGTCTACCGCCAAACTAAGAGTATCAAGGCCCCAGCAAATGTGGCAGGAAGCGCTCATGTGTATGTGGGGAGAGAGAGGGATATAGAAAACAACTTGTCTTTATGCTCTGTAAACATTAATTTAGTCTCCTCTGGCACTGTGATAGAGATGATTAGAACTATTATTTTTCAACCAAAAGAACTGAAGTTAGAACACTTAAATTGTAGAAACAGTGTAAGTGGATGAACAGAAGCAAAAAAAAGGTATTTTCTTTCTCAAGTCTACCCATCAGAGAATATATCCTTTATTGTTTCTTTAAAGCTTGGGGAAAAATCTGAAAAATAGCAACAAGCCTAGTCTATAGGCTTTCTCAGGAAAGAGAGTAGGGGAGATAAGAGGTTTTCCTATCAATGGGATACCAAGATTGACTTTCAGCTTAGGAATGCAGCCAATTTATTACATCTTTCCTATTGTGAAGAGATACTATAAATGGATATGCTAAGCTCTAAATAAACTCGTTGGAGGGAAAATAAAAAAATAACAATCCGTGTGTCCGAGTGTAAAAGGTCAGGCAAGTAAGACCTGTTTGCTGGGTTTCTTTCTTTTTTTCTTTTTTTTTTTTAAGATTTTTTTTAATATATATATATATATATATATATATATATATATATATATATATATATATATATAAAATTTTTTTTTTTTTTTTTTTTTTTTTTTTTT
>PVJA010022381.1:0-34374 GCA_004027025.1 Myocastor coypus
CCCATATCTATGGAAACAGGAGCAGGTGCCACCTGGCCTCTCTTCCTGCTGGATGTTGCTAATATGTGCAGAAATTTAGCAGAGGGCCCGGCAGGATGGCTTAGTGGTCTAAAGCACCTGCTTAGGAAAGCTTAGGCAGCTGCAGGAACTGCGGTTCTATCCCCAGCACCACATGCTGCACCAGCCCTGCCCTCAGGGCAGGCTGAGATGGCCATAACGATAAACAAACAAACAAACGTTCTGAAACAAGAAAAATAAAATAAAATAAAATAAATTCTTTTTTTTCTTTCTTTTTTTTTTTTTTCTTGTTTCAGAACCTTTGTTTATTCACTCATTTTTATGGCTGGCTCAGCCTGCCCCAAGGGCAGGGCTGGTGCAGAATGTGGTGCCAGGGATCGAACCGTGGTCCCTGAAGCTGCCCAAGCTTTCCCAAGCAGGCACTTTAGACCACTGAGCCATCCCACCGGGCCCCCAATAAAATAAATTCTTAAAAAGAAAGAAAGAAAGGAAGAAACTTAGCAGAGACAGGCACACTTCGGAGGACAAGACAGGCTGGATGGAGCATGAGGGCCCATCAATAGTGGGGGGCCACTTGATGCACCCTAAAGCTGCTCTGGATGCCTGCAATACCATCAAAACATGTGGCTCTTGCTAAGCAATCAGGATCCTCAGAACGTATTAATGATCTTCACGAGTTCCCTGATAATATTTGATGCTTGATTTCACCACTTAGGAATGTCAATCAGTGAGCACAGAAATATTACCAGAGTGGGCCTGGCAGGCACCTGGGCAAAAGGGGCCCTTGCTTCTATGGCCCGTCCCCCAGGGAAGCAGAGGAAGCCCATGCTTCTGGTGACAAACCAGGGGGTGGGTGGAGCATCCAATAAAGTCTAATGCCAACTTAGAATTCACTTTTCTACAATTTCTATGAATGTTGATTTAAGATAATTTTGCCCTTTGGCAGTCTCCTGATGAGAAGGCAGTATCACCCAATGAAGCAAGTTGCAGAAATGTGTTTGGGGCTCTAAGATATTCACAAAAAGGGTACTGAGATAACTCAGTGGACTAAGCACCTTTTTGGCAAGCGAGTTCGATTCCTGGTCCCAAATTCTGTACCAGCCCCACCCCCAGTATGCACTGAGCCAGCAACAGGGTCCAGTTGTGTTGGCACATGCCTGTAATCCCAGCACTGTAGAAGCTGAAAACAGTAAGATCACTATTAGTGAGACCCTGTACACTATACACTAAATATATAAAAAGTTAAGTAAAAAATAAATTTACAAAAGTGTATACCAATGTATTACTAAAAAAAAAAAAAAACTGTTAGAGTCATTCTCCATAAATAATGAAATTGTGTTCTTGTTTTGTTTTTTTTCAGTAAACTCAGGGACTTCACACTGAGTTATGTTATTTTGGGCTCAAACTTGCCAGCTTCCTGCCTCAGCCTCTCAGAGTGCTGGGATTGCAGGCACCAGTACCACCATGCCTGGCGAGCTCTAAATTCCTGATTTCTTTTTTTTGTCTTTTTGAGACAGGGTCTCCATAGGCAGTTGAGGCTGGCCTTGAGCTCGCTTTTGTAGCCCAGGCTGATCTCGAACTCACACCAATCCTCCTGCCTCAGCCTCCCGAGTGCTGGGATTACAGGTGCGTGCCACCAGCCTGGCTTAAATTCCTGATTTATAAACTTTATAAACTTTAATTCAGCACCATTAAATGCTTTGCTCTTTATGTGAGGATTTGAGGATGAAGAGATTTCTTGTCCACAAAGAATTCATGGTCTAACTGGGAAGATGAAGAAACTCTGTGCTAAATGCTTTGAGGCTGTTTGTTGTTGTGGTCATTGTTGTGGTGGTGGTCATGTTGTTGTCATTGTTTTGCATATTACAGGGTCTCACTAGGCAGCTCAGACTCATAGTGATCCTCCTGTTTTCAGCCTCCCCAGTGCTGAGATTACAGGCGTGCACTACCACACCCGGTCTCAGTGGCAGGCTCAATGCACCCAGAGGCGGGGCCAGCATGCCATGTGGTGCCAGAGATCGAACCCTAGTCCCTGCACTTGCATAAGCAGATGTTTAGTCCACTAAGCTATCTTGCCCATGCTTCGATACAAATAAACATAGAATGATTCCAGAGTGAATAAAAGCAGTCCTCATTCCCCACCTGGGGCAGAGGTCTAAGCTTCATGAAGGACTTTCTCCTTTTTTAAGTTATTTTACTCATACGTGCTTGCAATGTATGAGGCTCATGTTCACTCTGTGGAGGATGTGCGTGTGCAGAAGACTTTCGAGACAGACGGCCTTTAAGCCGGCCAAGGTTCAGCAGAGGCCCAATACAGGGCTGCAGGACGGGGGCAAAGGCGGAGGGAGGGGCCCCCGGGCCTTGACACGATGGTCTTGGTTTAGGCATCGCTGAGGTCTGGACATAGCTGCCAGCCAAAGTTCCCACACCGAGCTGGGAAGTGGTCGTGTTTGCACGCAGAAGGCTTTCTTGGGGAGCAACCTGGAGATCACTGAGGAGGACCAAGGTGAGAGTCGACAAGACCTGTTAGGACATTGTTGCAAAACCCGGGATGGTTTGAACTCATGCCATGAGGATGGTTCTTCAGGTAACATCAACAGGATTTTATGGCCAATTAGAGGTGAACAGGGAGGACTCGTGGATATGTGCCAGCCTTTCCGTTTGGGGAGCTGGGTGGCTCTGCACGCCGGGCACTGAAACAAGGAAAAGCAATTTCTCCTGCCGACCTGGAGCTCTGCCTCACTCCCCAGGATCCTTCCAGGTCCCAGCAGCCACCAGGAGCTCCAGCCTCGGCAGCCCCCTCCTGCTGGGCACTTTGGTCCTGCACCTTCTCTTTCCAAAGGTAGGAATTAGGAAGGTGTCTTAATAGAGTCTGACATAAACCAGGGGCATTCGCCAAAGAGCTCACCAACCCTGAGCCACCTCTGAGCAGAAACATCTCAAGAGAGTAGGATGAAACTTTTGGACCCAGGAAGGATTTTTTTTGGCCCACAGAACATACAGATGTTCACAGAGTTGGGCTCCAGTTTCACTCATGTCTTTGAAGAGATAAATAATTATCAGCACATAAATGATCCAGACAAAAGCAGGGCAGGACAAGCAGGGGGTGCATGCCTGTGACCCTAGCACCAGGGAGGCTGAGGCAGGAGGATCCCAGGGAGTCCACGGCCAGCCAGGCTACACAGTGAGTTTAAGGCCAACAGGAACTACACAGTGAGACCCTACCTTAAAAGACCAAAAAGGAAAATGAACAGAGGAGGGCCACTGAATCCATGTGACATTATGGCCCTCAGTGATTTAAAAGATGAAATAGGAGCTGATGTGTGATTCTGTAAAATAAGGAAATAAATACCTTTTTTAAGCAGTAAAAGACAGGACTATGAAATAAAAACAAATGTAAAATTCAAGATAAAATTGTATAGACTTCAGAAAGCATGTTTCCCTGAAAGTGTTTGGTACTACTTAGAACCTTCTTGGGAGCATTTTGTTTGTCTTTCTGGTCTCATTTTTTGAGACAGAATCTTACCCTTGCCCCTGGCCTCTAGCTCCTGGGCTCAGGGGATGCTCCTGCCTCAGCCTCCTGAGCAGCTGAGAACGGAAATGGGATGCAATATTTTGTTTTGTTTGTTTGTTTGTTTGTTTGAGGTCTCCACTTATCAGTTTTTATTGCTCTAAGGCATTCCTCCCGGCTACTCTGTACTCACTTTGCTCAAATGTCCAGGTTTGTCTCCCGGCTTCTGCTCTGGAAGTCACACACGTGGAATGATGACCACAATCCTACATAAAGGTGAGAGACTGGGCAACACAAATGCTTCGGGCTACTCCACTCCCCACTTAGTGGGAAGGAGGATCCTAATGCCTACCTGGCAGCAGCATTCAGAAGGATTAATGAGTGTTTGTCAAGCACTCTCAGGCCCGAAGATGAAAGGCACCCCGTGAGCACACAATCTAATTGGTGTTTGTTATTTTGAATATCTCCCTGAAGGGCTTTTCCCGCCATGAGTGAACTCTCATTCAGGGCTCTGAGAGGGTCATAGGACTGAAGAGTCTGGAGGATAGTCCTGTCACCTGTGTTTTTTTCCTGCAATTACTTCAAACACGGCAATTTTCCCCTCGGTAGTGGTTCTCCCTGCTAGAATATTGATTGCAGGTGGTGTCACCCACAGGCTCTCTTCTTGAAGCCAAAACAGCCATTTAATTCCATTTCTCTGGTAGTAAATTAAATACATGGATAAATAAATAAATAAATAAACTGGAGTTTTTGATGGGCTAGATGATTTACTTTTCTATCTATCTTTAAGCAGGGCGGTGGCAGTGACTATATTTTTCTTGTGCATTGGAAATAAATCGGCAATCAAATATTTGGATGTGGCACTAGCCATTGGGCTTGGATTTAGTTTCCAGCAAGAGTTTTCATAATCCAAAGGCTCCAGGAAGAATCAGGGTGGCTTCTTCGCATCCCAAAATAGGCTCGCTCTCTCCCTGCACCACAACGAAAAGCGGTTGGCCAGTCCTCACCTCTCAGCCCGTGGGCCAAAAGTCCGTGTATCCAAATCCAGGATGCGAAGTTGGCGCTAGGGCACACACGATCACTAAAGCAACACATCCAGCCCCAACCGCACGGCAAGGACCAAGGCCTTCTTTGACGATCTCCTCCCAGACTAAACAGCCTAACAACAGCCTTGCTTTCCCATTCTTCCATTTCTCCGTGGTGACTCACAGCATTAAGGGCTGAAGAAGGAGATTATAGGCTCAGCCCCAAGCACAGCCCTGGCCAAGCCAGAGAGTAAGTTCCTAAATCAGCAGATAAAAATTAAAGAGCATTAGTCATCAGACCTTAAATATTACACCTCTCGAGACTTCTTGGAAGGTGCCAGTAACTAGGGGAGCACAGACACTCCACTAAGAGTGGAACATGGTCACCGTTTCAATAGATCTTTCTGAGTTTAATTCCACCTCCCATGCCTTTGGCTGGTGCTCCTAAAATAGACTATTTCCAAAGAGATTGTGTTCCAAGAAATACCTCCAGGAAGCTCGCACCCTGGCCATGTCTGCAAGGTTGTCCACAGAAAAGGCTAAGTTCGGACTCTTAGCACAATAAAGCAAAAGGTGGGGTCTCATGGTCCCTGCCTCCTCCGGCCATGTACTCCAAGCCAGAGGTGGCAGCAGATGCCCCACCCTTCCAGCCTTGCCTGTCACATTCACTTTTTTGAAGCTCTTTCTGGATTTCTTTTAGCACGACTCCACTTTGACCTCCTGCCTGGTGGCAGGCAGAACACGGGGCAACCCCCACACTCTGAGCTCCTCCAGCGGGGATCCCAGAAGTCACAAGAGTGAGGGGGGTCTCAAGCAGCAGAGAGCATGGGATGTGCCCAGGGTGGGCACCTGCTTGCACACACACACACATACACATATACGTATGCACATGCACACGCACACGCACTGCTCTCAGGAGAAGCACCATGATGCTGGTTGAGGAATCTGGCGCTATACAGCCCCACCCGGAAATCAGATTTTGAAAAATAAAATTAAGTGAACAGCAGCGCAATGAGCATCTGTTATCCAGGCTACCGGTGACAGTAAAAGCTCTGTTATCAGACCAACGAGGGTGAGTGCGGTGGCAGGGTCAGCGGAGGCTCCATCCACATCCACGCTGCCCTGGGCGCTTCTGTCTTATCTGTTCTCCAGCTTTCCCTTCTAAAAGGTAAAGAAAGTGTGCCTGGTTTCCCCATGTGAGTTGCCAGCCAAAGTCTGCGGAGATGCAGGATCCATTCTGCTTTTCCAGCAGTGACAGGAGCAGTCACCTTCTGCTTCTCCGCTAATGGCTGGCCTGGGGACGTTCACACAAAGCCACTTCTAGAATTCTAGTTTTAACACTGCATCCCACGTGCAGTGCTGGAGGTTGAAGACAGGACTCTCCTCCACCAGTATTTGACCACTGTCTTAGAAGCAGGACCTCATTAAAGTCCCTGAACTGCCCAGGCTGGGCTCAAATTTGCCATCTTCCTACCTCAGCCTAGCAGAGTGCTGGGGATTATTACAGACCTGTGGAACCTTTCCTTTTTATATGTATAAGGTGTATATAATACTTTGAGGTTGCTTTTGCTAAAAATGCCTTGCTTTCTAACAACAATCTTAAAGTTGTAGACTGTCGGGGGCTTTCAGGATAGTTAGTGGTTTAAGCGCCTGTGTGGACAATCCCAGTCAGGCACAGGGGACAGGGGTTTGATCTCCATGCCCACCCTTAAGGTTGCCTTAGCTAGCCAGCCAGCCAGCCAGAAAAAAAAGAAAAAAAAAATGTTGCAGACTGTCAAAGCAGCAAAAATGAGAAATCTAACCTCCAGTAACACTGAAAGAAAGCCCAGTAAGGATCTTGGGTATACTGTCTTCTGCTTTTGTGGACGTGGGCAAGTGGCTTTGCTTCCGTGGCTCAGAAGAGTGACTGAAATATGCAGTCAATGTTTAAATTAAATCTTTATTATGGTACATGACATATTGTAATGAACCACCTTCCAAATCCTCCCCTTCCTTTCCAGTACACTTATCCATCATCCTTGTCACTTTCTGAAGCAGCTCTGGAAGTTCTCTTTCATGAGAGTTTTTAAAAATGTGATAAAAAATGTGGTCAATGCTATTTAGATGTCAATCTGGTAGGAAAACACATTGCGGTGTGTGTTCATGTAGCTTACTCACCTGAGCTGGCACTAAGCAACTTTTGGCTCTTCCTTAAAGTCAAAATGACCGTGAAAAGTAAACATTTTAAATCCACCCAGGGCACAGAGGCAGTCATGACCTAACACCTAAAGATACCCATGAAACGCACTTCTGCAGTGATGGCCTAAGTGTGTTCCACGTGAGAAGGGGTTTGCTTTTTGCTTTTTGTTGTTTGGGTATTCTGGGGTGGGGGATTGGTTATGTGTGTGTGTGTGTTCACGCATGTGTGCACGCATGTTTAATCTTTTTGAGACAGGGTCTCACCATGCAGTTCAGGCTGGCCTTGAGCTCACTTTGTAGGCCAGGCTGGTCTCAAACTCGCAGTGATCCTCCTGCCTCAGCCTCCCAAGTGCTGGGATTACAGGCATGCACCACATGCCTAGCAGGGGAAGTATTTTTGAAGGGAATGAATGGCAATGTATCTTTTGCTCCAATTATTTTTTTTTTTTTTTTTTTTACATAAGCCACCATATTTCTGTATCACATCTGTGTAAGGATACTGTTGAGTCCATTCTGCTGTAGGATTCTCAGCTTTTCTTCAGGACAGGAAATTCTTTGTACACCTTCTCTGAGCCAACAAATGAGTCTTGCCCTGGCAACCTGGACACCCTGGAAGTTGTATGCGTGTGCACATGTGTGCATGCATGCGTGTGTGCTTGTGTAGGTGTGTGTGTGGTACCAGAGATCGAACTCTTGTGAGGCATGCACTTATGCCACTGAGCTATCTCTCTGGCCCTGGAAGCTTTTACTAAGTTAACACTGATAAACTCTTGGGGTGGGGGCAGGGAGCTGGATTTAGCTCAGCAGCACAGTGCCTGCCTGGCAAGCACAAGGTCCTGAATTCACCTACTGGTACCAAAAAGAAAGCTGGATTCAGATTGACCTGCTCAAATTTCTTTGAAGACTCCCTGACATCCGGTCTGCTCCGTCACAGCTCAAGGATGGGTTTATTCTCTCCTTTTTAACACTCCAGTGAGGCCCAAGTCAAAGGCCTTGGTCCCTGATGAAAGCCAAGACCCTGAGAGCTGCAGTCAGAACGAGTGATTTGGTAGACAAGCAATGCTTTTTGCCACCTGAGGGCATCCAGATGTGTGCCTCTGCTCACCAAGGGCAAGGCCTCCTCACACCTCTGGAGCTGCACAGCGGTCTATACGTCGGTCACATGCTGTCATGGTGTCATGGCAGGTGTGGCTGGAAGGCCACGACAGCCTGGACTTGAAGCTGGGTCTGTACTTATTGTGTGACTCGGAACAAATTGCTTACCCACTCTCACCAGCACTGGACTTCTTTGAATAGGCATTAACCGCCTTGTGGAACCTTGATGAAGTTTAAATGAGACAGTGCAAGGGCACCTTGGTGCTCACCCTTCATCAGCCTAACAAAAGTTTGTGTCAAAATATAGTAGGGTACGGTGGTCTAATTGCACAGGGCCAGGTATAGCAACTTGTCCATGCCAAATAATACAAAACTGCAGCTTTTCTTGCCCTCAGAGTGGACAAGGGCTCTCTGGGCATGAGCCACATAGATACCTGCAAAGTGCTGGTGAGAAACCATCTGGCATTGGCCAAGGACGGTGGATCCACATGACCTCAGAGATCGCCTCTGTGTGCATCGCGGAAGGAATTCCTAGTCCTCAGGGGTGGTTAAAGAAGGAAGAGAACAGGGAAGGTTCTCTTCAGCAGGGGCCCGAACTGACTCATTCTCCATGGCCAGAGGGGAAGGAAGGCCTGACAAGAACTTCAGGAATGAGGAGAATTAACCCGTGAAGAGAAGGGAAGTGAGGAGGCATTTATCAATGTGCTGACAGCCTCAGGGTGGTGGGGACAAACATGTGCATACAAGGCTCAAAAGGAGAAAAAGAAATCCAAAAAGACCTCTCTCTGTGCCTCGAGAAGCCACACATGCCCTTGGAAGCCATGCATTTGCCTTCAAGGTGTGGAAGGAGAGGGTCGCCATCATGCCAAAAGGAAACGGAAGAGGAAACGCCCAACGGTCCTAAGCCCATCAGGATCCTGTCTGCTAATGCTGAAACCGCCCCCTCCTGACCGCAAGCCCAGAAGGCGTCCATGAAGCGCCTCCTCCTCAGACATGTGTTCATCTTCATCCCCTCGACAGCCACTCCAGCCCCAGAGAGGAGTGGACAGCTAGGAGGGAGGGCTCACGGCCACTGTCCTACCGGTGCCCAGGGCTACCAGTCACCACAGAGAGGCTCTGGACTTTGGGGAGCTTCCTGTTTTGAGGATCCCAAAGGAAAGAAAAGCCATGACAGCGAGTGCTCCCCGTACGTGGGTGCCGCTCTATGTGACATCTGTCATTAAGGGTGATAGATCAGAGGGTCATATCATTAAGTGGAAAAGAGGTCATTATTTGTTACACCATCTCGCTTTAAAGGAACCACTGGAAACAAAGGGCAGTGACTAAAAGTAATTAAGCCAGGCCTGGAGTGCAGCGCTGTTACGGGAGGGCGGCCCTGCGCTATTTCCTGGGGTGTTGCACAGACTCCAGCAGGCAGGGGCAGCAGTCTGAGCTACCCCATCTCCAGAGCTCTGGAAGAGGAGCCACAGCCCCAGACTCCACTGCTAACTAGCTGGAGACTGCTGAGTGAGGCACAAAACACCCACGCGCTGCTTGAGGCTTCTCTGAACATTGGTGACCAGCCTGAAGTGTTGTTCAGATTCCAAGCCAGCAGTGCCAGTGGGCTGGAGCTGCGTCCCTGCCGTATGACGCTGGCCATTGTCTCTGAAGGGCAGGGGCAGTATGTCCGTCTGGCAGGTATAAGCCCTCAGTTCCTTCTGCAGCACTGAAATAAAAAGGGGAAACAACGAAAGATAAAAGCAGCAGCCTCATAAGATTTGGGGGAAATAAAGGCGGCAACTCACTGAGCATGGTGAACACTAAGCTGAGGAAATAGCAGGAGGCCCGGCCTTCCATGGGTCCTTAATCTGTAAGAGGACGGGAACCAGGACATTTGGTAGAAACAAGCATCGCTGGGCGTGGTGGTGCACGCTTGTAATCCCAGCACTTGGGGGGCTGAGGCAGGAGGATCGTCATGAGTTTGAAGCTCGCCTCGGCTACACAAGTGAGTTCAAAGTCAACGCAAACTCCTTAGTGAAACCCTGTCTCAAAAAGACAAAATAAAAAGTATTGAGAAAATGTGACAGGTTTGTGTGTGTGCATGTGACTTGTGCTGAAACAGTTTTGGTCAGAACTTGTCTTTAATAATAGATGTAATGTCTTAATAATTACCCTTCTTTGTATCTTTTTTTCTTAAAGACAGAGTCTCACTGTGTATTGCAGGCTGGCCTCAAATTCATAGCAACCCTTCTGCCTCAGCCTCCCCTTGTGAGGATTACCATGCCCAGCATACTTTATTAGCACATGTTTGTGGTACAGAATGATCGCCCACACAGTGGGAAGCCAGTGCGTGTCCCTGTCCTTCCTATGTACCCCTTCCCTCCTTTCCCTCCCTCATCCCTGCATCTGTCAGTGCCCTCTCCATTGGCAAAATATCTATCCCAACTCCCTCTTGGTAGAAGTTGCAGGAGGCCCTGACTCAGCCCCAGACCCCAGAAGGCCTCACATCCACTCTGTGGGGACCGCTGCAGGCTAGCAGTCTCAGCTCAGTGTTAGGTGAGGTGATGGCGTGGGGAGCTGGCAGCCTGGGGAGCTGGGCTCAGGGGTGGCCGTGGGGCAGAGAGGACACAGCAGTAGGAGGGAGAAGGTGCTGGGTCTGAGAGCAGCGAAGGACCTGAAGACCAGAGGGAGGCAAGGCGACCTCCCCCAGGCTGGGTCAGCTCCCACCCCCAGTGAGCTTTGCAGCTGTCAGAAGGAGAGGAATCTGTTCAAGCACAAATCTGAAAAGCCATACATCAAAACCCGACAGTAGGGAGGGGTACAATTACAGGAGATGCTCCATCTTTCTTTTGCTGTGTGGGGCCTGGTTCTGAGGGCCAAGCGCAGGGCTTCTCACTGAGCTGAGCTTTGCAGCCCTTCTGCCTCCACCTGCCAGTCTGCTGGGACCACGGGCACTGTGTGCCACCAGCTGCCAGGCCAGGCTTCTTTTTTCAGACTGAGGCTCACTGTGTTGCCCAGGATGTGAGCTTGAACTTTTGGGCTCAGGCTACTCAGCTGCAGGAGCACTGGGCTCTAGGGTACACCACCACACCTGGTCTGGCACTTTTTTAAATTGCTAAATTAAATCTATGTTGCTCTTGCAAACCGAGACAGTGACAACTGAAACAAAGTGTAATTTTCTTGGGATTCAAAGCGAGGGCCAGGGATATAGCTCAGCAGCATAAGCACCTGCCTGGCAAGTTTAAGGTTCAGAGTTCCATCCCCGGTACTGGAAGGAAAGAAGAAAGAAAGAAAGAAAGAAAGAGAAACAAAACCAAATGAAAAGAAACGACAGAAAGAAAAACCACTTTTGAGGGCTGGGGAGATAGCTCAGTAGAATAAGTGTTTGCCTGGCAAGCACAAGGTCCTGGGTTCAATCCCTGGTACAATGAGAGAAAGAAAGAAAGAAAGAAAGAAAGAAAGAAAGAAAGAAAGAAAGAAAGAAAGAAAGAAAGAAAGAAAGAAAGAAAGGAAGAAAGAAAGAAAGGAAGAAAGAAAAAAAGTCAGCCACCCCTCTGCACTGCAAACGTTAGTCTTGGGCTGGGATTCCATGCCCACCCCAGAACAGTAAGACAGCCATGGCCTGCTAGACCTAGTCTTTGCTGTTGTCAGCACACACCACCTTCCTGATCCCTCTAGATCCCCGAGCAAAGTAATTCCAAAATCTCCTTTATTCTCCGGCTGTGTGTGTGTGTGTGTGTGTGTGTAAATCTGTGGGTGTACAAGTGTGCGTACATGCATGTACATGAATGGCACTGTGGACTGAACTCTGAGCACAAGGCCTATGCATTGAGCCACAACCCCAGCCCTTCCTTGCTTTTTTGTTTTGAGACAGGATCTTGCTAAGTCATTAAGTTTCCCAGGCTGGACTTGAACTTGGCATCTTCCTGCCTCAGCTTCCTGCGTGCTAATCTACAGGCATGAGCCACAGCACCCAGCTCCGGGGTGTACTTTCGATGCTTGCCTCTCGGGAAGGTCCTGCCTTTCCAGGTTATGCAGTCTTTCTGCTCTCTTTTGTTAGTAGACACCTATGCCGGTGACACCAAACCAGCCTATAGAACCCTAGAAGGCAGACCCTGAGTCTTCTAGCAACCTTGGTATTTCTTATCTTTTTAAAACTTATGTATTTCCTCCACAGTGCTGTTTGAATCGTGTTCCTTGTCATGGTGGGGAAACTCCCGCATGCTAATCAAAGCCCCACCGTTAGCTGGGCACGGGGCACACGCCTATCACACGAGCAGGGGGGAGGCTGAGGCAGAAGGATCTCAAATGAGAGCTCACCCTGAGCAACTTAGTGATTAAGTAAAGCTGCCTCAAAATAAATAAATAAACAAACAAATGGATGTGGGGGTAGGGAGCCAGCTCAGTGCAAAGGCCCTGGTCCAATCGGGACTGCAACACAAGTACAAAGAGAAAATGAAAACAAAAGAACCTTTAAAGGGCCAGGAACATAGCCCTGAGTTCAATCCCCAGGATTTTTTTTTTTTTTTTTTTGTCTTTTTGAGACAGAGTCTCACTATGCAGTTCAGGCTGGCCTTGAGCTCACTTTTGTAGCCCACCCAGGCTGGTCTCGAACTCACACCAATCCTCCTGCCTCAGCCTCCCAATTGCCCTGCCTCAGCCTCCCAAGTGTGTCACCAGGATTCACACAACACAAAACCACAGAAGAAGGGGAGTTATCTTCCCAACAGAGACTTCTTTATTTTTTCTGAGTTGTTTGGTTAGCGCTGCCTCGCACACGTGGAGCCCAAGCTCCACAGAGAGTCCCCTCCCCCCTCGGCTTTTCGTGGTTTCCATTGAGCCGTAAATGCTGTGCAGCACCCACGCAGTCTTCCCTTTGTTTCTCGTTTGTCAGTTTCTTGAGACAAGATCTTGCGCTGTGGCCCAGGCTGGCCTCGAACTCTCAGGCATCCTGCTGCGTCAGCCTCCTGCGTGGTACCACGTACCACAACAGCCCTCTCAGCCCAGCCGTCCTCACCCTCAGTGGCTTCTCACATCCTTGGTGCCTGCCAGGGTTCAGCGCTATACAGGGGGCGTGGCAGTGACCGCTTACTGATGGGCACCCCTGCACCCCAGCCCCGCAGCCGCGCTTCTCCCCCAAAGCCTCGAAGTGCAACCTCTGGGAATTCAGGGAGAAGACTGCAGACCCCGAGCCGACTCCCGGGGGCGGGCAGCTCGCGGCTCTCCTACAATCCCACTCACCCATAACTACCACTATGCCGTTTTCTTCAAACCTCATTACGTGGGCTGGGGAGATAATCCAGCGGCACGGCACCTGTCCGGCAAGCACAGGTCCTTACCTCAATTCCCGTTTTATTTTGTTTTATTCCTGTTATAATCATTAGCTAATTAAAACCAGCCCTGCCCCGGTGACTACAACTCAATTTCCAGTTGCAGAAGGGAAAACCGAGGCAGGTGCTGGGTGGTGAGGTGTCACGAGCCAGAGCCGGCTTCTGAGCCAGGATCGGGAGAGTGAGCAGCAAGTTCTATGTGTAAACCGCTGGGCTACACAGCCTTCTGGTTCTGAGTAAACGTGTTGGGGTGGGAGTGGGAAGGCCGTTTCCCTGGAGTGCTCAGTGCTCACTCTCCTTTGTGAGAGTGGAGAGCAGGTCCCAAGGTGAAGTCAGTGTGGGGGCACTCAGCCAGACCCGGTAGCAGGCACACGGCTATCTTGCCAGCACCCAGGAGGCTGAGGCAGGAGGAACACCGTGAATCCCAGTAGCCCGAGCTACACAGTGAGTTCAAGGAAGCCTGACCTGCACAGGGAGACCCTGCCTCAAAAATATTAAACAAAAAAATGGGAGGCAACTGCTAAGCACAACCCCAGCACTCTGACAGGCTGAGGAGGAAGGAAAATCCGAGACTAGTGTGGGCTAGCCAGCTACGACGTAGCAAGATCTTGTCTCAAATTAAGAACTAAAAGCAGGAGATGTAGGTCAGTGTAGAGGCTCTGAATTTGATCCCCAGTGGCATAAATAAATAAATAAATAAATAAATAAATAAATAAATAAATAAATAAACAAGCCAGAGAACTAACAGGTGGGCTGGCCTCGGAGCCAGGAGCACTTACCTCCCTTCCAGAGCTCTAAGAAAGACAAAGGAGGCCATAATAAACCTGGAAGCTGCAGGACTCCTCTGCTGGTAATGTAAATAGCACTAATAACCAGCCACTGGCCAGAGATACAGGAAAGCATACGATGAGGAAGATTAATACTCCTGCTCTTAGTGTAAGCATTAGGTAGGAAAGCCTGATGGATTTGTTTGGCAGAAAGCTACGGGACTTCAGCACTGTTGAAAGAAAACTCAAGATTCTCAGCTGCTGAACATGGGTTCCAACTATCAGCCCAAAATAAAGGCACCCCTGTCACCCAGCATGGCATACTAGGGATTTGGACTGGTGGCTTCTGTTTTGTGTTTTAATGTTAGGATTAAAAACATATTTGAGATTCTTTTTGTTGTTGATAGTGGTGGGTTTTGTTGTTTGTTTTGAGACAGGGTCATGCTATGTTGTCCTGGCTGACCTCCAACTCAGGGCAGTCTTCCTGCCTCAGCCTTCTGCGTGCTAGGAATACAGGCGTGCACCTCCATGCCCATCTGAGATCCTCATAAAGACAAGCTGCCTTCCTCTGGGGTCTCAGACAACAGAGGAAGCACCTCCAGCACAGGAAGATGACTGTGGTCTGGCTCCCCCAGGGTTCCCTCTGGAAGTCTCTCTCCCCCCTCAGGTTGTGCAGGACTAGCCAAGCCTCAGCTCTGGGAAGGCGTGGTGAGGACATTCCACACCAGCATGCAGGAAAGCATGGAGATAAGGAGGAAGAAAGCAGTCTCACAGCCCGAGGAAAGAAGGTAGCTATGGGGCAAGAATCTGATGGACTTTTTTTTTTTTTTTTCCAGTCTTTTTGAGACAGGGTTTCACTATGCAGTTCAGGCTGGCCTTGAGCTTACTGTTGTAGCCCAGGCTGGTCTTGAACTCTCACCAGTCCTCCTGCCTCAGCCTCCCAAGTGCTGGGATTACAGGCATGCACTGCCACACCTGGTTCTGATTGACTTTTAAATGGGGCCATGATATTCTATGTTCACAGTTATGGTAGCCTTCATACCAGGGTTCTTGGGAGAAGGAAGAATGTGAGAGAAAAGCTAACAACCTCAGCTGAGGACAGAGAAAGAGGGAGGGGAAAGGGAGGGAGGCGGGAGAGGGAAGGCGGGAGGGAGGAAGAGAGAGGGAAGAAAGAAAGAGAGAGAGAAAGAAAGAAAGAAAGAAAGAGAAAAGAGAAAGAAAGAAAGAAAGAAAATAAGGAAGGAAGGAAGGAAGGAAGGAAGGAAGGGAGGGAGGGAGGGAGGGAGGGAGGGCAAGGTGTTGCACATGTATAATCTCAGCATTCAGGAAACTGAGGCAGGAGGGTGGCCTTAAATTCCAGGCCAACCTGGGTTACACAGCAAGACCCTATCTCAAAAAAAAAACAGAAAAGAAAAGAAAGAAAAAGAATGAATACGTTCTGAATGTCAGGACAGTCCTGTGGTCAGGAACAGAGGTGAAACTGATGGAAGCATGTTCTGTGCAAAGCCTGCCACAGTGAAGCCCTTAATCTGTATAACCAAGGAAACAAAACCTTAGGGCTGGCACTCCACTCTGCAATAATCTGCTTACCTAGTGCGCATAAGGTTGTGGGTTTGATCCCTGGTACTGCAACAAGAAAAGACAAATGATTTTTTTTTTTTTTTTTTTTTTTTTTTTTTTTTTTTTTTTTTTTTTGTCTTTTAGAGACAGGGTTTTGCTGTACAGTTCAGGCTGGCCTTGAGCTCAGTTTTGTAGCCCAGGCTGGTCTCGAACTCACCAATCCTCCTGCCTCAGCCTCCCGAATGCTGGGATTACAGGCGTGCGCCACCATGCCCACCTAAAACAAATAATTTAAAATGAATACTTTACAGTTAACATTGACACTTCAGCTTGCACCTCCTGGGGAGGTCAGCTCAGGTTCACCCTGTGCTCACCCGCAACCCAGCTGGAGCAGAGATCCCACTCTAGAGCAGAAGTGATACGCTGCTCATGGAGAAAACTCTGCCGGGCAGTGACACACACCTGTGATCCACCCTACTCAGAAGGCTGAAGCAGGAGGATTGCTGGCTTGCAAGTTCTAGACCAGCCGGGGCTACATAATAAATTCAAAGCCAGTCAGAACTACATAGTTCTGAGATGTAGTGGCAGACAGTGAGATCCTATCAAAAAATACAAACCAAGGCCAGGCATGGTGGCACACATCGGTAATCCCAGCTCTTGGGAGGCTGAGGCAAGAGGATCATTGCCAAGTTCAAGGCTAGCCTGGGCTACCAGGTGAGCTCAAGGCCAGCCTGACCTGCATAGTGAGACCCTCTCTCAGAAAGACAGAGAGACAGAGAGAGACAGTGATCTAATTTTGGTCTTAAAATAAATACCAGGAGAATCGAGTCACAAATACTGAAGTCATGACCTCCCCCTTGGCCAGCTCTGAGGGTTGTTTGCGCAGACTACAGAGGGACATTTAGAGTTTGTTTTATTTTTATCTTCATTGAATTAATGATCAGAATTAAGGCAATTAACTACTATTAGCTTAACAATTCTTGATTATTCTAGCAGCCCAGGCTTGGCCCAGGTAGGTTGAAGTTGGAGTTCAGATCCCACAAGCATCCAGGCCTTGAGCTCTGTTAGTTTCCTGCAGAGGTAAAGAGTGGAGCCTCCATTTCTCCCTCTGATGAAGACGACTGCTGACAGGTCACCGTCACCAGTGCAGAGAGGTCTGAGGGGGATCTCACAGTGCACCTCTGTGGGTGCCCGGCATTCTATGAAGGCACTGCCAGGAGCAGCTAAGCCCTCAGTCCCCACTCTGTCAGCCTTCTGTGGAGGCCCCCTGAGGCCCAGTGACTGGCCAGGTGTCACCTCGCTGAGGGAAGCCGAGCTGCGGGCCGACTCACTGCCCCCAACCAACTCACTGCCCCCAACCAACGCGCTGCTGCCCCTCCCCATCCCCATTGGGCTGCAAAGGAAAACAACACCACAGCTGGAATGGAACTCAGGGTCTCTAAGTCCTCAAAGTCTTCAAAGCCAGGTGTCCCAGAAAGTGACCTGACTCTCCTATGAGGTACCTAAAGCTCCCATGGTGGCAGGGGAGCAGCATAGCTCAGTGGCCAGGGGCACTGGCACTTCGAATTTTGGGCTTCCTGTTGGGCCCATCCCAGAAGGAAGTGTGCACCGGAACACTTCCCCAAGGCCCTGCCTGAGCCACCATGCTCTACAGTGGATAGAGGGATCTGAGCGTCATTGCAAAGTCGTGGCCCTGGGTGGTTCCTGTGTTTGTTTCGAGAGAAAACAACCCAGGTACCTAACAGCTGCCACTCAAGGGAACAGCTTTCCATCAGGGCTCTGGTTCCTTCCAGCCAGGCCTGATCCCAAGGACCTCATGAAGCTGGCTCCTGGGATCGAGGCTGAGGGTGTCAGTGTTCTGCTCCCTCCTGGGCTGTCACAGATGCAAGGCTGGATGGAAAAGGCCTCATGATGGGGGCAGGGAGGGAGAGTGGCGGTGGCGCCAAGCGGGCGGTGACTACGTGCAGCAGGCCCAGAAGCAGAGTCAGCAGGTCGCAGAGCCCGGGCCTGCCGCAGTGTGGGTGCCCCTGGCCATCCTTGGGGAAGGCGGCTCGGGTTCCCCTTTGCCAGCATCAGATAATGGCGAGATGATAAGTCTCAGCTACCTGGGCTGGAGCCTCCCGCAGTATTTGATCCAGGGCATCTGATTCCCTTCTAATGTGAGTTCGCTTTGATGTCTGAGATTCTCCTGAGGATAAGCCGTCTTCAGAGGTGACTCCTTGCTCCTGCCCGGATCTGAACCCGGCTGCCTCTGTCTTGCCTCTGCTGCCCCCTCAGAGGCTCCTCTCATCCCAGAGGCTCCCACCAAGCAGCCTTCTCCCCAGGCACCATTTTCTAGAGCAAACATGGAGGAGAGTCTTTCCATTTTGTCTGCGGAGGGCACAAGCTAAAGGTGTCAAGACTTTGTCCATAGCTTAGCCTTCTTGTCTTGCTTAGAAGATAATTTCTGTTCTGTTGGTGGTGGCTCTCATGGTCTGGCTTGGCACTGTGTGGCTTTGGAGATAAACTCAATACCCTATTTAATATTTAATCACAAATATTTATGAGTTGGCCAGACTGGAGGCCTCTGTTTCCACCTCTAGCCAATAACTGGGAGTTGACTGGCCCTCTCGAGCAGGGCTCCTGGCTGGTGGGACTGGGACCTGTCACCCCGCTTGCAAGTCACTGAAAATTCCCAAAGCTGCACACTGAGTAAGGGAGTGAAAGAAGAAATAAGGTCCCAGGTAGGGAACCCTTTCCCTCTTTGGCAGGCCATGTACAGTCCTATGTAGCCATTCTGGGGGCTAGGATTGCTCATTCCAAATTCTCGAATTCTGGACAAAAACCATCCTCATTAGTAAAATTCACACACACACACACACACACACACACACACACCCCACAACCTAGACACACCTGAGAACGACCAGCAGGTCCTGTAATAACAAAAGCAGGTGACAGGGTCTGTCTGATAAGCCAAGAGCAGTGAGTTGTGAGATGGACATCAAGTAGCACCTAGGTGTCGTCCTGCCACCCTGAGCCATACTGACGGAGGCTGCTGGCCCTGCCCAATTCTCACCAAACCAGGGACTTTCTTTCTCCAAAGCCCTGACCTGTGGGAAGGTCAGGGAAGTCAGACTGCCAGCCAGGTGGGTCCTCTGCTTCCTGCTGCTCCCTACAGCTAAGGTGGGGTGGGCACCAGGACAAGCTAGGCCACAGGGCAAATTCCAGCACGCAGGAACTCTTTGCTGGGAGGGCCGGGGTCTTCACCCTGGAGTGGCTTCTTCCCCAGTGGCATTCTTCCCATTCTGTGCCATCACAGGGAGCGACAACACCAGTGGCCTAGAAAATTCTAGACAAGACCTTTCGGGGGACCAGGCAGTACCTCAAGATCAGCTCCCTGGTCCTGAACCCCAGTCCTGAAGTCCCAAACATCTCCTGTGCCACCTCCCCCGCAGGGCAGGCAAGCTGCAGCTCGAGGTAGCAGCCCCTCCCCCTTCCCCAGGGGGAGGCGGGCCCAGCAGGTGTCTCTGGCTTTTCTCCTGGGGCAAGAGGCAGATGCAGGTGCCTCCTACCACTCCCTTTTTCCTCCTTGTGGGAGTGGGTGGCTAGGGAGGTGCCCTGCCACTCCTCCTGACCTCCAGGGCTGGTGGATTAGGGAGGGCCCTCTGCTACCAACTCCCTTCTCCAGGAGAAATCTGGAGTCCACAACTAAACCACACCCACCCACGCCACTTTCCCACCATCCTTTCCCCAGCAGGATCACCCTAGCCACCTCTTTTTTTTTTTATGGAATTCTCCCTGGCTGTTAAGGACCCGTGGATGCTGCTTCTCTCTCCACAGGCCCCACGCCCACCTGTGCTTTTGGTGCCTGCTGAAGCTGGTGGCCAGCACCTCCTGGCAGGTGGAACAGCATAGCAAGATGAAGACAGGAGGCAGCCCCATTGTCCAGAAGCTGACAGCTGTCCCAGGAGCGCCCAGCGAGCTTTCACCCGACCCACATTATGGCCTGATGCCAGAATAAGACTTTGAGGGAACTGACCTCTGCTTCCCCACATCTGCCCCTCTCTACACTGGGAGGAATGAAGGAAAAGAACTACCCAGGGCTATGCAGGTCAAAGGTGGTGTACGCGAGGCTGGCTTTTCTCCAAAGCCCTCCATAAAGAAAGGACTTCCGGCTTGAAGTTTTATACACACACACACACACACACACACACACACACACACACACGATGATACCAGAGAAATGAGGAAATGAAACATGGAGGCCCCTTCTAGGAAATAGCCACTGTGTGCAGGGACCCTGGACTCATTTCCAGTTCATTCCAGGCTGCCCACAGAGCCGCAGGTAGACTGAAGGAAGCCCTCCTGGACACTCAACCCTGCAAGCCCCTGCCCCTCTACGAAGGGCCTCCTGCTCTGGGACACTATAGGGAACCTTGCTAGGAAGCATCCTAACACATGGGGACAAAGGACCCAGATAAAACCCGGAAGGTCAAACCTCCCACATTTGCCTTGTAGGAGTCCTGGTGAGGAAGGCAAATGGCAGGGAGAAAATTCTCCCTGAAAAGACTCCCCCGGGGTGGCAGTGAGTACAGGAGGGCAGGTGGAAAGGGGTCAGTGGAGAGAGGGACCTGAAGGCTCACGAGGAATTCTAATTTTTCTTAATGTTTTTTTGTTTGTTTTTGCAGAACCGGGGATTGAACTCAGGCCCTTACACTTGCCTGGCAAACGCTTATTCTACTGAGCTATCTCCCCAGCCCTGGAATTCTAAGTTTTGAAAGGTCAGTGTCTTAATCCAAGGATTGGTAACTTCTTAGCCCTTGGTGCTGGGAGTAAAATTAAAGCAAGCCTGTGTTCTGGCTGAGCAAAAGAGAAAAATGAAGACACGGAAGCAGGGAAGCTGACTGTAGCCTAGGACCAAGACGGGGCTGCCGCGAAGAAGTGACATGCAGAAACAGACTATGTGCCCGGCCAGGCCCACACCGTCCTGGGCGAATAAGCCCACCCTCAGCCATCGAGGCACACTTGGAGCTGAAGCTGCAGGAGGCTCAGCTGCTGTCTGCTAGAAATCCAGCCCCGGGGTCCTTGGGTTAGGGGAAGTCTTCCCAGGGTTGCTCTTGAAAACAGCCTCATTGCTAAGCCACTGGGCAACTTAGGAACATAGCAAGGCACTGTCAGAAATATTTTGAAATGTAAAAAGGCCCAAGGCTCTATAGCTCGGTTGCAACCGTTCAAGGTTCAACCCCAAAGTTTCACAGAAAATATGAGGAGCTCCAGAGATAGCTCAGAGGTCTCAGTGCCTGGCTAGGCAAGCGCAAGGACCCAAGTTAGACCCCTGGTACCCCATGCCCCACCAGTCTTGCCCTCGGTGCACTGAGCCTGTGACTGAGACTAGGCTTGGTGGTGCATGCCTATAATCCCAGCGCTGGTGAGGCTGAAACAGGAAGATCACTGAGTCTGAGCTATGCAGTGAGACCCTGTATCTTTTTTTTTTTTTTTTTTTTTTTTTTTTTTTTTTTTTTTTTTTTGATCTTTTTGAGACAGGGGTCTCACTATGCAGTTCAGAGTGGCCATGAGCTCACTTTTGTAGCCCAGGCTGGTCTCAAACTGGCGCCAATCCTCCTGCCTCAGCCTCCCAAGTACTGGGATTACAGGTGTGAACCAACATGCCCAGCTTTGTACCAAATTTTTTAAAAAGAAAACATGACACTGGGTCCATAATAATAGTAGGTGTGCCTTACTTCCTAGGAAGTCTAGGAAGTATTGAATTCATATTGCATTGTTCTAGTGATTCCGTTTGAATGCTCTGGGGAGTTGGCTATATAAATGTAATCCTATGGTGAACCCTTTCATTAGCAAGGCATCTCCTTTGCAAAGCCAAGAATTCCTCCCAATGTCCATAAATCAGTTTTTACTGACTCTGAGGCATGTGTCTGCACTGTAGGCTAACCCTCACCTTAGTCTAAGCATGGCTCAGAGTCCTAAAGGACTTACCGTGGGAGCAGCTTCAGGGAAAGTGTTTGAGCAGGAGAGGAATCAGATACACCCGCTATGCTCCCAGTCCTGCCTTTTCCTCTGATCTCATTACCAGAGCAAAGCCCCAGCTACAATGCCCCAAATGAGGACTTCGAAAGAATTTTATAGGAGGAAAATTACTATTAAGAAGGTAGACAAGCTGGGTGTGATGGCACATGCCTGTAATCCCAGCACTCGGGAGGCTGAGGCAGGAGGATCGGTGCAAGTTCGAGACCAACCTGGGCTACAAAAGTGAGTTCAAGGCCAGCCTGAACTGCATAGGGAGACCCTGTCTCAAAAAGACAAAAAAAAAAAAAAAAAAAAAGAAAAGAAGAAGAAGAAGAAGGTAGACAAGGAATCCTATCTTATAGGGAAGAATAGATAATATCTAAAGGCAAATGTCACTGGGACATAGCGGTACATGCCTAGAGTCCCAGCACTATCAGGCTGAAGCAGCAGGATCCTGGCAAATTCAAGGCCAGCCTGGACTTCATAGCAAGACACTGTCTCAAAAGAAAGGCATAAACAAACAAACAAACCCACTGGATCGCAGCAGCATCATTCCAAAAGAAGGAAGGATCTGAGACAAGAGATAAAAGATAAACAAGAAATCAAAAATTGATTAGAAGATTGGCCCCTATATAGGAGTTGAATGATATTTTTACATTATGTATTTTGATTATTTAGTATGGTTGGTTGTTTGACTGGTTTGTTTTGTTGGTTAAGTTGCTTGTCGTTTGTTTGTTTGTTTGTTGTTGTTTTTTGTCTTTTTGAGACAGGGTCTCGCTATGCAGTTCAAGCTGGCCTTGAGCTCACTTTTGTAGCACAAGCTGGTCTCAAACTCATACCAATCCTTCTGCCTCAGCTTTCCAAGTGCTGGGATTACAGGTGTGCGCCACCATACCCAGCTGTTTGTTGTTTCAAATGAAAGCTATAAAGAAAACTTGAAGAACCAGGAATTGCTTCAAGCATACAATGGGGGAGGAAGCATACTGGGGAAAGGGACAACAGCGTTGTTATTCTGTCCAGAACGACAGTGAAGAAGCAGGAGCAAGAGGGAAGGCTTCTGAAGCTGAGGAGAGAGCTCAGTGGTCTAAGCGCCTGCCTGGCAAGCACAAGGAATAGGGTTCGATCCTTGGTACTACATGCCATGCTGACCACCAAGACCAGGTGTGACATGGTAGTGCATGCCTGTAACCCCAGTACTGGGGAGGCTGAGGCAGGAAGGATGGCCAGCTGTATGTTCGAGGACAGCCTCAGTTACAAAGAAAGCTCAAGGCCAGCCTGAACTGTATAGTGAGACCATGTCTCAAAAGGACAAAAAAAAAAAAAAAAAGTGACAGTTCAGCTCATGGGTGAACTGGCCTCAAACACACAGCTGACCCTCCTGCCTCAGCCTCCCCAGTACTAGGGTTACAGGCATGCACCACCACATCTGGCTAGGTTTCTTATATAAGAGAAACCGTGCATGGGGTACATCTATAATCCTAGCACTTGAGAAGCTCAAGAAGGAAGATCACTTCTCATTGAAGGCCAGCCTGAGCTGCAAAGCAAGACCTTGTCTCAAAAAGACAAAAATAAGTTTAAATAAAGAGCAAAATAAAAGATAGGTAAAGGACCCGGGGCCACAGATCTTCCACAAACCAAAGGGGAGCCTAGAGGTGGCGAGACATGACAAGATCTGCGATGCGATGTGCTATGTCCAGGCACCAACTCTTCGAGGCGAATGCCATCGTGTTGTACCGCAGACTAATAAAATTGAAATTGAGATTTTTAGGAGTGAAGTGCCATGAATCCTCTTCCCAGCAGGTCCTTTCTGCTGCACTTGCTTCTCAAGGACCCTGCCTGCCATGCAAGACTTTGCATGCCCTGTGGTGCACTAAGGAGGTTTAGGGACCTGGGAATCCACAACCCCCATTCCCAAAGTCCCTTCCCCAAGAGCCCTGTGCCTAGGCTCGCCGTTTCTACTGCCCTCCAGCACAGGGAGCACCCCAGGGGAGGGCGGGGCCACTGCTGACAAAGGAGAAAGCACCACCCTGGGGCTCTTCAGCTCCCATCCAAGCTCTCAGTTCAAGGGAAGAAACACATCGAGACAGGAATTTTCCACTGGCCCAGTAATCAAGAGAACCACGTGCCTGGAGCGGGAGGCTCCGCGGCGGGCCTCCAGGTCTTCAGAGCCTCCGAGTTCCTTCACCAGCCCCCCCCACACACACTGCAGTGGCATCGCCATGCACCGCACCCACCCAGAGGGGTGTTCATTTATGTAAAGAGTTTCAAAATACTTTTTATGTAACCCATAAGCTGCGTGGCAGGCTGGGTGGCCTTATCTTTGGGTGGCAGTGCCAATAGGAGAAGTAATGTGAAGAATATCAGAGAAAAGCAAGCCTCTGACTGGGCCTCTTCACCACCTGGGTTCACAGTGGGAGACAGAGGTGTCCCTGAGTCACCAGTCCCCATCGTGTGTCTTTCTAGGAACAGTAGGGAAGATAGAGGAAGAGGTCACTGTGCAATTCACTAAGTAGTGGGTGAACTTAAGTGGGTCACTGAGCCTCTTTATATCTCTGTATCCTTATCTGCAATTGATGGCACTGCCCTGGAGAGGCTGTTATGAAGGCTGAGACGAGACACTCACTTCCAGAGCACTGGGGTCTTGGGTGGCCAGCACACCTCTGATGACATGCACTTCCCACCTTCAAGGACTTTACAGTCTGGTAGGAGAGACAATGTCAAAGACAACCATCCCATCACATGACCACGCCTGGGGGTGTCTTTGCAATGGCCCTTGACAGGCTATCTCCTGTATCTTCACAATAATGCTACCCGGTAGGGGTGCCCACGTTATAGAGGATGGGTCTGAGGTCTGCAGGAGGCTGAGGGGCCTGTGCACTTGCAGCTGGGTCTTTCGAGTAAAGTGCAGTGCTCCCAATTCACATTACCAATCCCCGTCCCTTCCTTCCCCCTCATCTTCTCATAGGGTCCAGCAGAGCTGCTGTGTGCTTTCTGCAGGTCCCTCAGACCACCTGGCACTGGCCACAGCTCTGAATTTGAACGCAAATGTACTCCTCTGCTGGGGGCAGGTTCACCCTGCCAGGTTGGCCCAAAACAAGCTGGCATCAATCATGGTTCCTAGAGTTGGTGTGTTATTCTTTGTCATCATAGCCTTGGAGCCCAAAATGATACTCTGGGACATATGGCCCATGACTATAAAGTGCCACAGAGCCATTGCTGCTGTTGGCTGCCCCCATGGCCCGGCTCTGATGGTTATCTAAGAGAGCTCCAAAGAAGCTGTTCACCCTGCTGCAGAGCCATGCGGGGCACAGTGGGTCAGATTCTGCTGTCCCCTGGGGAAGTTGTTCTCTCATCTTTCAGAGCAAAACGTCGCAGGACAATCTAAGGAGGACCTGGACAGTAGGCCACTCAGGAGAGGTCACCTGTGTGAGACCCCTGCCCAGGCTACCGATGGCCATAGTCCTCCTTCTGGCCAAGAAGTGGAAACCAATTTTGTATCTTACGAATCCCCAGTCTGGCCGGTTTGCGTTCTTGCCTGCCCTTGAAGGTGCAAGTCCCAGTGTCCAGCACTGCTGGGACCAGTCGTAGTCCTTGTCTGTGCCCCCATGCTGCTCTTAACCTGTGGTGCATTGCTGCACGAAGTCCCTGGCTCACCAGCTGGGCCTGCTCCCTGGGTATGGCCTGGCCTCTCCTCTTCCTAAGAATGTGGCCCTGCCTTGGCTTTTCTCAGCGTTGCCATTGGCCATCCAGCACAGAGCTGGCCAGGCTACCTGAGCATGGGGTGCCATCTTGGCTACCCTCTTTTTCTAACTTCTGGATCTTTCCCCATCTCCTCTATTCTACCTCCTTTCCCAAGGCCTTTGTTTCCAAATGCCCCCCCCACACACACACACACACATAACCTAGAGTTTTCCCCTAGGTTGACAGAACTTAGTTCTATCAGTCTTGAGCTTTTCATTTTTTTTTTATATACTCAAGACTGAACCCCTATAATGCTGAACTCTAGACTCATCTCTTTCTGTGTTGTTTATTTTGAGATAATGTCTCACTAAGTTGCCCATATTGGCCTCAAACTCGCAACCCCCTGGCCTCAGTCTCCCAAGTCTTACACCTTCCAATCTTATCTACTTCCAGTTACCCCTGCTCTTCTGCTTAGTAACCTGACTGAATCACCTCTAGTCTGCCTGTCTCAACTGTGACCCACCATGCTCCAATTAGTACTACAGGCCTCATTCTGACAGACATCTCCAAGGAAAAGTCTGCAGGTCTCAGTCTCTTCCTCCTCTCCAGCCCATGGTTTTACCTCTGCTAGTCCCAATATTAACCAAAATGCTCTGTCCAGCGAGCAAGAGCTGCCCAACTACAAGAGCCCACAGTCTCATCTCAGTCTTTAACTTGGACTTCTGCAACTCTTCCTTCCTTCTTTCCTTCCTTCCTCCTCTCCCCCACCCGTGCAACAGAATTTCACTAAGTAGCTAAATTGCCCAATCTGAACTCAGGCTTGTGCTGTGATTCTCCTGTCTCAGCCTCCCAGATGCCAGATTAGGACATGCACCGCCACCTCTGGCCAGTTCCCTCCTTGAAACATCTCCTCTCTCGTTGGCTTCCCGGTCTCACCTATCTCTCAGGCAACCTTCTCTGCCTGCATCCCCACCTCCTATTCCATCGTCTACCTCCTAAACGGGAGTGAACTTCCATGTGATCCCCATTTCTGAGTTGCTCTTCTGCAGGGGCACAACCTTTCTCCACGTCCTCTATGACACCATGATTGCGAGGGAAGCCTTACACAGACAACCCCCTCCAGCTGTTCATCTCTTCCTTTCATCTAGGCCTACTGATCAACTTGCTCAAAGCACCCCATGACACAATATTCTTGAAGCTAACCACTGCCTCCTTAGAAACTGGCATGAACTTCTAAGCAGTTTCTGTGGTGTTTGGGAAAACAACAGAGATGAGTAGAGTCATTTGCACCATCATCCAACATGGACTCTGGCTTCTTTAAACCTGTTTCTAGATCCCACTGGTTCTTCCTTTAAAAGCTCTGTCCCACCCACTCCTAGTGTAATTAGACCCCACCTGTCAGCTCCTCGGTGGGCTCCTGCCATGACCCCCCAACTTCATTATCTGCTCCCCACCTCTCTGTCCCTAGCTAGCTCTTCTTGTATTCCTTTTCAATGTACAGCTGTCATCTGTCTGCTGAAATATGTTGCAGGCCTTCTTACTGAGTACTGAAGAAAGCCCCAATTCTTTGACCCATAGGTTCATCACCCAGGCCTCACCTCTCTTTCCAACTTTTACATTCCTCTACCCTTGCAAACCTAGACCCACACCTGAAATTTCCCCTGCATGCCAATCCCTTCTGCCTACTGCAACATGGCTGATCTCCAAGTTAAGTGACACTCACTCTCCCCAACCTTCCTTGGCCTCCCTCCTTCTAGCCTGCACCTCCCTTATCATACTAAGTAGCATTATTACTCATTTCATGATTCATTCTCCTTCATGGATTTTAGCCTTCTTGTGGTCAAGGGCCAAGGCCCTGCATCTCATGTCCCTCCTGGGAGCAAAAACGATATGTCTTCCATGACCATCATGCCAAGGTGCACGCTGATGCCACAGCTGGAGAGAATTTCCATCATCAGTTGTGCTTCAGAGCCTGTGACTCAAACATCAGGGTCCCAGACAGCTTTGCTTCGGAGAAATCTCCACAGCAACACCAGCTGCAAAAGTATTCAAGTTTTGCATCGATAATGGGACCTTTCTAATGGTAACTAATAATAGTAGTGGTCATCCGCTGACAACTATGTCATCTATGCCAGGCGCTGGGCTGTTCCCTCATTCTTTCTTCACAGAAACCTCCATGGGACGCATGAGAAAACATACTTCCTACAACCCAAAACTGCAATTCTGTGGTTCTCCACCCCCTCTCTGCCCTGTGGAACTCACTTAAGCTCTGGAAGCCTGGGAGTTACATGGCAATTAGCCTCAGTACCTAATTTTCTTAGCATCACAGTTTATACAGCCACTAATTCTCTTTATGAAGAGCCACTGGTATGGAATTTGCCACTGCTATTAATCAGCATGAGCCTGGAGTCAATAGCTATAGAGGCAAGAGAAGCTGTCCAACCTGTTTGTCTTCATATGCCTGGATCACTTCTTTCTCATGGTTGAAGTTTTATGCATCTTTAGTACCATCAGGTCACCACTGAGTGCTCAGCACCACATGCAGACATGGAGGCCACCTAATACTTTCATCAAATTTCTACTTCCTTTCTAGGACACTGCCCAAAGTACATATGCAGCCACAATACGCAACCACACAAATTTGCCTCGCTCGCATGGGAACACATCTTCCTACCAGGCAGAAGAGAAAGCATTAGAGCTGAAGACTTCCATGTTTGGGAGAGTATGAGACCCAAGGCCTATGCAAGAGCTTGGGGCAGTCAGGCTGGATGCTTTTGGAAAGTGGTTTAAGCAAGAGTTCAAGGTACACACGGTGGCAAGATCTTATGTCCCTGTGCTCCACACAGCATGGGCAGCAGCTCTGGAGAGCAGAAATCACCCACAACAAGGGCCACATGGCCCTGCTGCTGCCCCGACAGCAGAGAGCCTGCATCCTCCAAGTCCTTGTGCAGGCTGACGCCCTATCCCAACCACAGAGAATTAGAGTGGATCTGGCTGCCCTCTTCCTCCTCCACTTAAAGAGAAGAAAATTCTAAAAGCCATTCTTTATCCAAATATTGAATCTCAACTTTCTCTCATAGAAGCAAAACGAAATAGATAACACCACTTCAAGGTCATGAAAAAAAAACTACACTGATATATATGTGGATTTGGAATGTCAGTGTCAAGATAAACACACAAACATGTAAACACAGGCACACTCATTGGGAAAGGTGCAGACACCCATACTCAGATATAAACACCCACGTTGGTAACCATCCTCCAGAAAACTTGCCTTGGAGGCCACACCCTGCCCATACAGCTTTACATTTTCCTTTTCTGAGGACCACCTCAATATATATGGGGCATATTGCAGGATGGTGTCTATATCATCAATGTTGTCCTCAGGGCTCAAGAAGACATTGAGACATTGGATTAAACTGCATGTCATAGTATAACATTGTTCCATGTCATCTAAACATTTACCTCATCCTGTGAAAGACTAGCAACCTTGGGAGTGACAACACAGGTCTCAAGACAGCCAAGCACACTTTGCTACCTATACACCATTCACCAGAGGACCCAGAAGCCCTTGTCAGCAGGCTACTGCATGGTCCTGAACTGAGGAAGCTGGGGAACTGCATACCAAGGGAAGGTGAGCTGAAGACCAAGGGTCACTAGCACTGCACATTTTTCATCACTCTTTCTCATAACCACAGTGATTCCAGGAGGAAACAGAATTGAAAGCCAAAGGATCAACTCCAAGTCCCTGACAAGACATCCGCTCTCAGCATGCTGATCACATCCACCCTTGCTCTTTATAGCATTGACAAAAATACAGATGAAAACCTGAATTGTCCTTCCCATGGCAATGCCAATCCTTAGAATTTTGATGACTTTAAAACTTTTTCTTAAAGAAATTTCAGGTCCCGGCAGGATGGCTCAGTGGTATAAAGCACCTGCTTAGGAAAGCTTAGGCAGCTGCAGGGAACGCAATTCGATCCCCGGCACCACATGCTGCATCAGCCCTGCCCTCAGGGCAGGCTGAGCTGGCCATAAAAATAAATAAATAAAAACAAACAAACAAATAAATAAATAAAGGAATTTCAAACAGTTGACGTTATAGAGGGAGAGGTAAGGAGGGGTGGCACTACGTAGTTAGGATGGTCTTGAAGTCACGATGCAGCCTATCCTGGCCTCAAACTCATAGTGATCCTCCTGCCTCAGCCTCAGCCTCCTGAAGGCAGGAATTACAGGCATGTGCACACCCAGAAGTCAAACAGATTGTGCTACAGGCAGAAAGGCAAGACACCAGGTGATTGCCTGTTGGGGATGTGAGGGAGCTGACCTTGACCAGGGCAGCTCAGGTCCACACCTAGGAGGTATACACCGGCCTCCAACCCTTAGCTCTTCTCATGTCTCCTTTTTTTTTTTCTGTCTTTTTGAGAGGGTCTCAGGCTGGCCTTGAGCTCACTTTTGTAGCCCAGATTGGTCTCAAACTTGCACTGATCCTCCTGCCTCAGCCTCCCAAGTGCTGGGATTACAGGCGTTGCGCCACCAGGCCTGGCCGTCATATCTCCCTTCTGATAGGTTGCTCTGATAGGTGGCTCTGGATAATGTGGCCCCCAAACTCAAGATTAAAGAGAAGCCCAACATGATGTTTGCTGGTCTCCCTGCCTTCCACCTCCTGTCCCAAGGCAAGAGCATCTGTGACCCAGGTCCTGGAGAGCACATTTCAACCACAAAACCAATCCAGCTCCTTGGCCAAAGCCTTCAAGTGTGAGGACAGAAACAAAACTACCCAGCAGTGAAGCACACAGCCTCAACAGATGAAAACAGGCTCTTAAGAATCTGCCTTCCGAGTAATTACGCCAAGCCCTGGGGAGAGAACCAGGCAAAGCCCGCCACCTTTACCCCCAGCAGCCCTGAACAGGAAAAGGACTAGACCCCAAACAGAGCAAACAAAACCCCTGCTTTCTTTTCTTCACCCATATATAGTTCCAACAGGGCCAGACTGTATTATTTAACAGCAGCCAGTCACTGTCAGATCTCAGATGAAAGACAAGAGGCTACGCAGAGTCTAGCACTATTAATATTATTATTATTATAATTATATTTTATAGCAATTTCCCTCACCTCTACTGCTCAACCCTGGTTAATTTCCCCACCATATAAAGAGAGTTCTTTTATTGGGCTGAGTGTTTTGTGATTAGTTTGGTTTGGTTTTCTGAGCCCAGGCATAATTAAGATGGCAAGTTTCCACGCAGCGCCTGAAGCCGTTATCTAGTCCATGTACAAGCAGGTGCACATCTGAAGGGAAATGACCACTCCATGCTGGCCGAGAGAGAAAGACTTCCTCCTTCACTCTAGGAAGGGGTATTTTGGTGTCAGTACTGGGGACTGAGCATAGAAACTTCACTTTCAGCTACATCTCCACCCCTTTAATACTTTGTACTTTGAGATAAGAGTTGCATTAATGCACAAAAATGTCCAAACTGGTCTCAAGCTTTCCATCCTCCTGCCCCAACTTCCCAGAATGCTGGGATTCCAGGCATGTGCCACTACATCTATCAGAGGAAGAAAATTTTAAAACTAGAGCCTTAAGCCGGACACTTGGGAGGCTGAGGCAGGAGGATCGGAGCAAGTTCAAGACCAGCCTGGGAAGCCGGGCGTGGTGGCGCACGCCTGTAATCTCAGCACTCGGGAGGCTGAGGCAGGATTGGTGCAAGTTCGAGACCAGCCTGGGCTACAAAAGTGAGCTCAAGGCCAGCCTGAACTGCACAGTGAGACCCTGTCTCAAAAAGACAAAAATAAAAAATAAAATAAAATAAAATAAAAATAAAACCAGAGCCTCAGCATTAGAGATTATGCTGGGCTCCTCAAACTGTCCATGACCACCAAGCAGTCAAATGTAAACATAACCTCCCTCTGCCAAGAACATCATCCCGGGCCCCTGGCCCTGAGCACTTAGGCTCTGGGGCCTCCCCGAGGGTTGACCTTTGCCTGCCTCTGCCAGCTGCGGGATGTTGGGCAATCACTTAACCTTTTGGAGGGGAGGTTTAGTGGTCAGAGTGCCTTGCTGGGGAAAGCTGCAAGACAGCTGTGCAACAGAGAGAGCCAGTGACAGAGCTCCACAGGAAGCCGTCAGAGGACGGAGGTGCAGCTCAGCAGCCAGACGCTTGCTGGCATTCACTGGAGAAAACAGCAAAATTAAAAATTAGAACTCCAGAAGTCCAAGGATGTAAGGGCTCAAGCTCCTGCCTTCGTTCACTCAAGAGGGATAGTGGCTCTGGTGGTGTGGAGAGGGGTAACACAGTAGGGACTGCAAGGGGCTCACTGATCAAGGTGGCTCTCCAGGCGCTTTGTCTTCACATGCAAAGCAGGCAGCTGCTCAGAGCCTGAGATGAAAGGATCACAAGTGTGAAGCCAGCCTGCTCAATTTAGCAAGACCCAGTGGTAAAGAACACAGAGTTGTTCCTGTCAAGTACACAGTGACGGCAAGGCATATTGGCCTTCCATGTGAGGGGCTCTTAGGAGCCCTAAGAGAACAGCACATAAAGAAACTGATTGGTTAAACCAGCAGAGTGGCACATACCTGTAATCCCAGTATTCTGGAAGCTGAGCCAGAAGGATGGCTGTGAGTTCAAGGCCAGCCTGAGCTACATGGTGAGATTTTGTTGAAAAAAACAAAAACAAGGGGCCAGGGAGATAGCTCAGGGGCACAGGTGCCTGCTTGGCAAGTGCAAAGTCCTGAGTTCAATACCTGGTTCCGGCAAAAAAGAAAGAAAGAAAATCCCTGGGGTTACAGCCAAGAACAGATCACCTGACTTCTAGCTTTGGTCATGAGCCATGTGCCCTGGCCTCTGGCCTCCGCAGGACAGCTGTGAGGGAACAGTGTGCTCTCTTAGCCTGTCTGGAATTAGATGTGAGTTTTTGTTCAGTGAGGGAGGGGCCTGAGCTTGACGAGCTTGACGTGGTCTCCTATTCATAAGAGTGTCTGGGATGGGGACCTTGTACTGTCTGCTTTTCTTTTTTTTTTTTTTTGTGGGACCAGGGTTCGAACTCACGACCTTGCACTTGCCCAGCAGGCACTTGTGCCTCGGAGCTATCTCCCCAGCGCCCCCGTCTGCTTTTCTTGTGGAGTAAAAATCTGCTGTCTGAGCCCCTGTACATTTGAAAGAAAGTCCATTATCGTCTAGTCTGCTCATAGTCCCTACTACTGCAATGTGTTCACAACACCAGTCTCAAAATAAAAACACACACAGAGGGCTAGGATGTAGCTCAGCGGAAAGGCATCTTGGGGTTCCATCCCAGTAGCACCAAAAAGGGGAAGAGCTGGATTGGGGCTCAGTGCTCCAGCATCTGCCTGGTGTCGGTGAGGGTGTGGACTCAGCCCTAGTGCCAGAAAAAAAGATGAATAAATGACAGGGATGGTGGCACCTGGATCCTAGGACTGTGAGAGCTCAGCACCCAGGGCCACCTGCTTCAAGGGCAGGAGAGACGATGTAAATGGCTTCTTGATTCTCACTTCCTGTCCTGATCAAAGGGCAACCATGTTTCTAGATCCAGCAGGCCCTGTGTTATGCTGGTAAGGGTTATCCAGCCCATGCCACCGTGTCAGGTGTTCAGGCCCGAAAGCACGTTGCTTCCCTAAGTGCTTAGAATCCCCTCAGGATTCTCTTGCTTAGCCAGGTTCGCAGGCATTAGGGCCTCCTTTACATGCAAAGCTCAACAGAGAAGGATGACATTAAGCCACTAACAGGCCACTAATACTTCAGCTCAGCTCCAAGAGTGCATCCGCACACACTGAGCTGGGGAGGACCAGGAGCATCCAAGCTGGGCCAGATGGGGAGCAGAAGGGGCAGCTGACAGCAGCCCAGAGAACAAGGCTGTGCTGGAGACAGGTTCTGCAGCCGGATGAGGAACAGTGCCGAAGTGCACTGTGCTTTTGCCTTTTCTGGCCTCTTTATAATCCATGTCACATTCATCTGGGTTTGGGCGAGTACTGAGCTGAACCCAGGATTTTTGCATTGAGCTGTAGCCCCAGCCCTTGTTAGGTTTTATTTTGAGCCAAGGTCTTGGTAAATCACTACATTGCCCAGGCTGGGTTTGAAATTGAGATCTTCCTGCCTCAGCCTCCCAGAATGCTTGGATTATCATTATACCCACTGTCTCACAAAATAAATGCCTAGCATTTCCTCGGAACCTGCAGGAACATAAGCAAGTCTCTCTGAAGTGGGAGATCCGGGTTCACCCCACGGGCGTGACAGCCCGTTCTGACAGCGGCACTGGATGCACTGCTGACAGTTTTGCATTGCAGTGTAAACCGTCATCACCCCTGAGAACTGATCTCAGACAGGGAACACATCACTCTGCCCTACCTCCTAGCAGCTGCAGGTAAGCCTCAGAGTGTTACACACTCTTTTGTCCACAGTGGTCCCCAGAGGTGCCAGCCCACTTGGAGCAAGACCACAACCACGCGGGACTCCAGGCAGGAGGTATCCAACCCCAAGCCCAAGCCATGGTAATTACAGGGCAGAAAGCTCCTGCTGCAGGTTGTGCACGGAGCTTCTGTATCAGACATTCCATATTTCGTGTGCACGAGTGTGACCCTTTAAGCTCTGAAAACACCCGGAGGGCAGACTGTCAGCACCGGGCCTAAGAACGTTGCCCCAAACACAATGACCTCTGCGTTCTTAACTGGTTTCATATTTTTAGGTCTCTGCACGCGCAGTCCTCCCTAGTCGCTCCCTAACATCTTAAATGTGTTTATTCACCAGCAGGGTCTGCCCTCTCTGGCCAACAGCCTCTGATTAACATCTAGGCTGCAAACCATGTAGAAATGTAATCCTTAACAAAACGTGGCAAGTTCCCAGCAAGGTGACACGTTGTACTCATTTGTGGCCCAACGTGAGCATCCTTGCACAATGAATGTGTTGCTGTCTAGCCTAGAGGACCAGCCCGGGACATTTCCTTTTCAAAGCCTCAGCAGACATTAAACTCAGGGCTTAGGATCACTATGAGTCTGAACTTTGCCTAGTGAGATCCTGTACCCAACAAATTAAATTCAGGGCCTGGTGGAGACAAAGCACTCTTGAAGACATGAAAGGGAATGCACATTAATAAGAGTGGGGAAAAAAAAAAAAAAGAATGGGGCGTCTTCATTTTTAAGGTGTAAAATAAAGGTGACAAGGATATCTGTACCTAGATATCAAGCATCTTTTTATCAGTGGTAAGCTCATATC
>PVJA010022382.1:0-34321 GCA_004027025.1 Myocastor coypus
GGAGGGAGGGAGGGGAAGAGGGAGGGGGAAGGGAGGAGCCAGGGAGAAGACTACCTGCATTGGATCCCACTTCCAAGTTAGCACTTTACAATATCTTTGCATCTCCCACTGAGGTTTCTGTCGAGGGTAATTGCAATGTCTGAGTCACTAAATCAATTTAAGTCACATTAATGATCTGTAAACTTTGATGTTCTTAGTTTTAGTAATTTGGAGGCATTCCTGACTTCAAAGGAACACATTTGTAATCATGAGAAGTACTGTTTCGATGCGAATCAGAAGCCAATGCGAATGGCAGTGGTCACACTACATTATTATCCAATTGTGCTTAATGGAGAGCTCGTACAGGATGCGAATGAGAAGGATACTTGTTTCGGCCTAAACCGATGCTTTACTTTGCTTAAGTAGTTACTAAAACATTACATCCTTTTATTATCAGAGTCACAGAAAATTGTCATCATCTACTAAAGTCAGTGAAAGCAACCAAGCCTTAAATAATTACATAATCATATTTTAAATTGTGTTTATGCCTAAAGATGTTTTCAGTAATAAACAATGTTTCAGTCTGATTCACAAGTAATTGATAAATCACACTGGCACGATATCTTCTGCTTTTTTACATCTCTTCTTTCTCATTTCCCCTTATTTTCAAGCAGTTCTAGGATCATTTATCAATATAGGCTTAATCTCTGATAATATTAACTATAGTAATTTTATACATGTATGAATAAAAATATAGAGATTATATATTAAATAATAAATGTTGTAGTAGTTGTTAAACAAAATTCACATTTTTGATGTATGAAATTGATTGAGGGGGCCTGGGACATAGCTCAGTAGAATAAGTGCTCCCCTAGCAAGCATAGGGTTCTAGGTTCAATCCCTGGTTCAACAACAACAACAACAACAACAACAAAAATCAATAAATAAAAGATAAAAACATTAAAATGACTGAGAGCCAATACGAGAAGCCAGACATGTCTGGATACAGCAGTCTCCATCACACCATTGCTCTGAAATGACTGCTCAATTCTCAGGGTACCCTTGAGTGTAAGAGGGGAATGCAAAGGCCACGCCCACATGCAACATAGAAGGACTGCGTGAGCTCACAGGTGTAGCCTGCTCAGGAAAGTGTCTGTGATAAGGAGAAGACTTACCACACGGGACAGGTGGACCTATAGGTCAGCTTTGAATTCTAAGTAGGTGTAACCTATCAACAAACATACACACAAATCCAAGCATATTTTTATGTCTTAGAAATCATGTGCTTCAGATGCTTTGAGATATATATATATATTAAGTTTGAAGTTGATCTCCAGAGAATGGTGTGACTTCTCTGATGTCAAATGCTAACAGTGGTTGTGTAGGTGAACGGTGAACACAGTTCTTTTGATTCCCCATCCCAGGCTTCTTCCAGGATACCTTGATGTGTCAAATAATTTCATCACACCTTCTTGATCCCTTCCCTTGGCAAGACTCTCTTCAGCACCAAAGATTTCTCTTTGAGTAATGCATCCCCCCCCCCCAAGCCAGAAGTTTAGAATCTACACCATGGATGAGTGTCTATTTCCACCCATGGCTTCATCGCCCCTGGAGAACAGACGCACTCACTTCTTCAGAGACAGACTTTGCAGATCTAACAAATGAGTCCCTGTCATCAACAAGATGAGCACTGAATTCTATAGACTGGAAAGTCTCATGAAATACTGGTGTGATCCAATGTTGGGAGTGACATGTTCTTATCAACATATCACATTTTAGCTACTCAATACTTCGTAAGAGCAGAGGACATACTTTTAACTTCTCAATTAACCATGTGAAAGCATCCAAAGATGACAGTTAGGTGCCGTCAATTTTAGGAATACATGTATAAAAATATAACGTATTTTCAGACAAAGTGAGGGAAGTATTAGACTTCATGATAAAATAAGATAGAGTGTCCAGCTATGACATAGTCCAGAGGTAGACTGAGGAGAGGCAATTCCAGCTCCCTCCGTTACCTCCACATCTTTTCTTTCTTACTCAAAAAAAATATTGCATGGAAATACAAGCAAAGATTATTTATAGAGATGCCAGACAGTCTGTTTTAGCTTCCAACTAAAAGAAAATACTGTCCATTTTGTATCAGCAAACGTGATTCATTAGCAAATATTGGCGACATGTTTCATTGGGCAACTAGGGCCGGATGTAGCAGTGCCAACTTTAAGAACCTGGAATTCTATTTTCTTTCTTATAGTCTGACTGCCAGTGGACGGCTTGGTCACTGGTAGTTTTGGGCTGTGTTCAGGGTACGGCAAACACCACAGCCGCCTCACAAAGGGAGCTCACCGCAGTAGTTCACCAAATAGAGCCAGCACTATGTCAGGGACATAATTCTTTCTCATTTGATTAGTGCTCGAACAACGTCTCTCTTGTTCTCGTGGACCATCTAGTGCACGTGCAGTGTGTTTCCTGTAAGTGGAGCCCTTCTCTTCCGGGTTTACTGCTCACCGATTTCAGTGTTTATTAGCACGTGGTTGCCAGGCGCAGGGGCAGCATCCGCCATGCGGGTTCACTGCATGCATGGGGCAGGGCTGGATTCTTTGCGCCCTGTCTTCCCCTCCCCTCTGGTCTTCCATTCCATCTGGAAAGCATCGATTTCCTCCTTTCCTTTTATCTATCTTTTATTTTTTTCTTCAAAAGATTCTTTGGACCTTGATCTCCCATTAAATTCACCTACGATGTCAATTCACCAACATATGAAGAGTAAATAAATTCTTTATAGTTTTCTTTCACGTGTTTTACACTATTTTAAATACTGTACATTATTAAAGCAACAGTATCAGTGAAATAAAGGTAAAACTGAACACGTTTTCCAAGGTATGCAGAACCTTAAAGTCAACGTGCTTTTCATTTCATTATACCACATACCAAATATTAAAATCTAAAGTGGCCATTGGTGAACCTCTCTGATAAGGTTCTCCCACCTTATGGGTTAATAGAAACACACATAACAAGGAATACATGCCGAATGGGCAAGCAGCATTGTGACTAATTTTTATTCACATTTTAAAAATGAGAAACACCTGATTTTTATACATGGAAAACCAAATTACAAAGTGCTGGTCTGCCTAGTTTAACTGTCCCATGGGGTTACAAACAGACAGCTGCCAAGAACGTCCTTGAAGCAAAATAACTGGGGGTACTTTTGTCTAAAATATTTAGTCTGAGGTAGTTTTGAACTGATTATCAACAAGTGCACAGCTAAAACTTGTCATCTTCCTTAGCCATTACAGTCATTACTTATGATCTATTCACAAATTAATTAAAAAATAATTTCACCTTAATTCCTTGGGGGCTTCTTCTTCTTCAAAAAAAAAAAAAAAAAAAAACCCTGGGTATCCAAGGTCATCAAATTCAAATTCAAAAGTGGAGAAGAAATAAACAGCATATTGAAGATGCTCAGAGTCATGCTAGCAGGTGAATAAACATCGTGGAAGATAAAATCGTGAAATCTCTGGTCCCTTGTGGTCCCTTGATTATACAGTCTAACTGTAGGACCAAGGTGAGTGTGTGTATGTGTGTGTGATACAGAGAAAGAGAGAGAGACACACACGCACAGAGAGAGATAGAGGGAGAGAGACAGACAGACAGAGACAGAGACAGAGAGAATTAAGAGATTAAGTAAGAAAGGGAGAAATAGAAGATACTATGGTACCTAAGGGCTCAATCAGGAGTCAGCCCTTCCAAATCAGCTCAGAAAAGAAGCGCAAGAGGGCCTGCATTCTTATGAAAAATTCCACAGAATAAATGAAATTCAGGTTGACCCATGATTGCTTATATGCAACGGTTCTCAACCTGTGGGTTGCGACCGCAGCGGGGGTCGAACAACCAAAACACAGGGGTCGCCTAAAGCCATTCTGAATCATAACAGTAGCAAAATTACAGTTTTGAAGTAGCCACCGAAATTATTTTTTAGTTTGGGGTCACCACAACATGAGGAACTGTATTGAGGGGTCACGGCATTAGAAAGGTTGAGAACCACTGGCTTATGCTCAAAGAAATGAAAAACAAGAGCATGTTAGAAAAAATAGACCCTAAATGAGGAAACAGATGCCCATGAAGGCTGAGTCAGCATTTCCTGGCTCCTCATGGGGCAGCGCAGCGTGGACTTGCTGGCAACGCCAGGCCTATAGTTGCTAAAGTACACCGTGGTCTGTATAAAAGCAGAGGAGAGCTAGTTTCCACAAATAAAAACTCCCCAAAAAACTCAACGCATTCCCTTAGGGTAATATAAAGCTGGAGGAATCTCAATGCCCAAAGCAGAGATTTTCCAGGTTGAAGATACTAGGGGAACAGAACTGGAATGCAGCAGGTAGCCCTAGGGGGGTGTTCGCCCCTCCCTGCAGCAGCTACACATTTTTCCTATTCTTTGTGTTCATGCTACATCCCTGTCCTTGGGGATGAGTACCTGCATCTCATTAGAACCCCTATTTTGTCTTCCTTTTCAGGATCCTTTCTCCATTATAAAATGGTAAGCCAATTAATCTTATTAATAAAGCACACTAAATTCAAGGAATGTTTTGCGTTGTTGAGACTGTGATAGCTCCAGTGTACTAGACCCAGGGTAAAGTCAATCAACTTTTGGGGTACTAATGAGGAACTCAATGAAAGGACATTGCCTGGGGGCTCAGCTCATGTATCAGAGACCCCAATACTGTGGTTTCTCAAAGTATATATATATATATATATATATATATATATATATATATATATATGCATGCTAGGCAGCATGTTGGAAAAAGAAAACCTAAACCTTAAATTGACATGTCCAAATACTTGCATGCTTTGAGAAGACACGTGGGTTGGGAGGGTCATATACTAATCCAAATGATTTTATAATCTTTGCAGTTCCCTTTCAATGGTCCTAGAGAAAACGTGGTCTCATTATTTATCTCTAATTAGTTATTATTTTAGTGACAAATGATAATTCAGTCTTGAAAATTGCAATTAGTATTGATTGTAGTCCAAATTTTAAAAAGCTGTCTTCAAAACAAGCTAGCAGTTTGCCTTTTCTTTATGGAGTGGCAGGACTGTTTTAATATCAGTCACTATAAACAGCTCCTTGTGTAAGAGAAGAGTGGAAGGTCAGGCTTGGATACTGGAGCACACACATGGGAGGAACAGAGCCATCTGCTCCCACAGGACTGAACCTGAACTTCAACTTTCAACTGAGATGCACTCACTCCTTTACTGAAGTGATGTTTTCTGACCTTCTCCATCTCAAAATAAAAATACAGATACTCTCAATAGACTTTTACCTGAATATAGTTCAGGAAGAGAGAGAGAATATATATATATATATATATATATATATATATATATATATATATAATATATTATATGTAATATAATATGTAATGTATATTATATAATATGTAATATAACATATATTATATATATATATATATATATATATATATATATATGTTTTAAAAGCTATTAGATGAAATTGAGAGTAGGCTTCTAGATCTGAGTATCCAATACAGCCAAGGAGATCTGAACACAGGGCCATTTATTATCATTGCCTTTTAGGAAGCGTCCTATACTCTTTGCATGCAACGTAACAATTCATTTTATAACTGATCCTGTTTCTGTGTCCTGATGTTCGTAAGGCAGAGTGTCTGGCATGCCAATAACCCTTCGAGCAGTAGTCTAAGCAATTCGTTTTCTTCCTTAGGAAAGCATAAATCACAGAGCTGTTTATCATGACCTAACAGGACCCCTGCCTGAAGGAATGGCAGGTGCATTCTGACTCTAATCTCTGACATCAGCCTGGGTTGGCTCGTAGTGTGTGTTTACACAGAGCTATCCAAACGCTGTGGCACATGACACATGTCACAGCCTCGTCTGTCCTGGGCAGCCTAATTGACCTCGGCTACCTGATATAGTAGGGAAGGAAAAAAGGGCAGGAAAAAAACCAGGAGGTAGAAGGAGTGCTTTGCAGGCAAAGGCTACAGGCAAAGGAATGCAAGAATGATTAAACAGATGACTGACATTTATAATCGATAAATTAGACTTTTTAAAACCTTTCATGGATTCTATTTCAGAGAGATCTTTAAGCAACACAATTACAAGAAGAGAGAGCTGCCGCCATGAATGACACACGGAAATAAAATTTGCGCATACCCAAGGCTCAGACTGTGTGCGATAGGAAGCTAGGGGATGCTTAGAGAGAAAACCTTCTCTCAGGCTTTCACAGAGAGCAAACTGGTCAGGCAATGGCCGTGACCCATCAGTTGGCTGACACTGATAACAGTTCTACAAAGCACTGTAAATCCTAAGGGGATTGACTGACCTTGAGAGATACAAAAGTTCCATGTTGTGCTTGCCCGTGGTTCTTCATGCCATCATACAGTAAGAAATCAGTACTCTGAAGAAATCACTGATTCTAGGACTAGGGGCCTGAAGAGCCTAGATCAACTTAGAATGCCATGGAATACGTAATTTCTAAAAATAAACAAACTGACAATAACAGGTCATCAAAGAGACATGGTAGCTACCTGAGAAAAGTCCCAATGGCCAAAGTGAAAAAGTTCTGAGCATAAAGCAGTGTAACATTGGACACTAATGTATAAAATAAATACTTGTAAAAGCATACTGACACAAATAGTTGAATGAATAAATGAGATAAATCTCCTATGGAGAAGTGATTAATGTAGATACTCTGCTCTCAGTAGTAAGATGATATTTTTTCTGCAAATGCTAGCTGTCTAAAGAGATTTCCTTCTATGAAGTCCATGACAGAAAGGAAACAAAGCAACCATCCAATGGAGAAACCAGTCCAACGCTCCCTCAGTCAGGTGATTAAGATGAATGTAAATAGTCATAAATCATGTCTTTAATGTATACCCTTGGTGTGATATAAGGAAATCAGTACTTGAACCAAATTATTATAGTCTTCAACACCAAGAAAAGAGTGAGACTGGGTTACATCCAACAGAAACCTAATGGAGTCTTGACTACTAAATATAATGGGGAATCCCTGAGGAGATTCTAGAACAACAACAGCAAAAAAGAACACTGATTTAAAACAAAGGAAATCAAAATAAAGTGTGGGCTGAAGTTAAATGGGAAAAAAATGGACTGGAAGGATACGCATCCCAATTATGACACACGCGGAAAAGCAATATTGGACGTAAAAAAAACAAATGCACTTGAATGGTGAATGAGAGGAAGTCCAGCTAAATTGACAGGGTTTTCTTTTTCTTTTGAGACCTTTCAATAGTAATGAGACCTTCTAGAAGGGAGGAAAAATCTGAGATTACTGCTAATTATTGTGTTTGCTTTTCTAAATTTATGTCAAAATATAAGGAAGCTTGTTCATCTCAAGTAGGAGTCAGGTAATTCTGATTCATGAGCCACCATCTTGGTTCTGTGGTTCTCAAACTCAGCTGAAGCCTTACATCTGAGCACGGCCTTGAGGACCACAGCCAAGCTGGGGTGGGCAGAGCTTTAGAAACCACTGTGGCTGCCACGGTAGAAGTCTGCTGACTTCTACCTTATAAAGTGGGGTGTCTGTATGAGAAGGCAGCACAGCATCCTGGAATGCAGACTACTGATTAATTTAGAATGACCCCCTTCCACTTGGGCAGGTTTGCTCATCCGGAATAAAACTGGTATTTCCTACACTCCCTTGTACACAGCTGTGCCATAGAGCTATCAAAGTTTTCGACAGAGGACCACAAAGAAAATATCCTTGAAGGGAAGGCCATGCTCTTTCACCATTTCCCCTATTCTTCTTGATGTGGTGCTGTGGCTTCCAGGTTTATCCAACATCTTGGACCATAAGCTGATATCAGGCAAGTACAGAATATGTGACCAAGAAATAAGACAGGACATGTGAAAAAGTTGTGTCTCATTCATGCCCCTAGTATTTCGTGTCTTAATTTTTCTCCTATTCCAGCTCTCAGCTCTTGAAAGAAACATTTATTTGGATGCATCGCAGGGAGGATTTTTCCCTAACCTCATGGATCAGGATGCTGATGTTCTAAAGAAGGCTCTGGGTGTCACCTATTTGTGAATCAGGGAAACTCTCATGTCCTAGATCCACAGACTGCCTAGTAGCAAGAGAGAAGTTTCCTGGTCCGCAGTCCATCATCAGCCAAAGCCTCTGCTGTGACCTTCTCGTGGCCCCTCTATGGTGGCTGGGAGAGTCCAATCCTTATCAGTGACACAGTGCACATGGCAGCAATAGTGACAAAAGGAATGGAGATCTTGGCTCCTGGTAAATCTATTAGATCATTTTGATTCTTTCATAGTATAAGGGAAAGTGCAAGAAGAAGCAGGAGACATTTTGGTCACAGCAAAACACAACTTGAAATCATTTTATTTGAATACAAAAAGAGAGTCTATCTTGTTTAGAAGCCCTAGATGCAGAGGTGGGCTGTTTGTATTATGTGTGTAAGATTTCAACTAACAAAGCTTTTGCTGCCCAAGTAAATTTTAACAAGTATTGCCTTATTATGATTGATAGCTGGAGATTTTGCAATAAACCAGTTAAAACCCTAGACATGACTTAAAAATTTCTAAACTCTAGGACTGGGAAATGTGCATGTGTATGTGTGTGGTGATTTGTGATAGCAGAAACACTGGGTCCCCCCATACGCCCCCCTTCGATGAGGTGCTGAAGACTCAGCACTGTTTCAGCTTGAGGTTTCACTGCCTAGGATCAAAAGTATTTGAATAGAAACTCGAGATGAAAAGCCATGTGCCAGGTACCAAGTAGGTATGAGACCCAGTGTACTGTTCCCTGGGGAAGGGCTTCCCTAGAGTCTTGTGTATCCAGGTGAGACTTGGACTGAACTCTGAGCTCGCCTCTCAGGGATGGAAGGCACATCCATTCAGGAGATGCTACCACAGAATAACTAGCACCTCTAGAGTCTTTTTTATTTTTATTTTAAAGAGAAGAAAAATTTTAGAAAGATACAGAAATTCAAAACCAAACAATAGAAAATTAAGAATGGATGTTATGTTACTTATTGTTACCTTCAAAGTAGTTGTTCAGGTTACTACATATAGGCATGCAAAATTAATCAAAGCACTAAGCGCTAAGTATTCCTTTCAAAAAACCAGTAGAGGGACTGGGGAGATAGTTCAGTAGAATAAGCGCTTCCCTGGTGAGCGCAAGGGCCTGAGTTCAGTCCCTGGTTCTGAAAAACAAAGAAAGAAAGAAAGAAAGAAAGAAAGAAAGAAAGAAAGAAAGAAAGAAAGAAAGAAAGAAAGAAAGAAAGAAAGAAAGAAAAGAAAAGAAAAGAAAAGAAAAGAAATGCAACAAAAAATCAAAATTATTAGTACAAATTTAAATATATATGCATATATATTTCCCCCTTCCTTTTTTTCTTTTTGCCCTTTTCCTCCTCCCAGCTGTTCTTTCATTTTGAGCAGTTTCCCTCCCTTTCTTTCCCTTGCACAGTGTCTACGGTACCTTTCGGATGTTATCACAGTCTGAAATCTGCCATTGATCCACAGTAGCTTGGTAGCCTCAGTCCAGCTAGGAATTTAGTGTCACATTCTTTTATCTTAAGCAGGAAACATTTCCCTTTAAAATCATGATCAACTGATAAAATAAACGCAGAAAGTGGTGCTTCTGTCTGTCCCTACTAACAAAGGGACTGATCTAGGAGAGGATCCTCGCCATCTAGGGCAGCCTTTTTCCTTGGCCTTGATACATTTTAAGGAAATTCAATTTGTGATGTGGATATATCCCACTGGACAGGATTATGTCATATGGCTACCCTGTCTACAAGGAAGTTGGTAGATGCAATGTTTAAGTCATATATATTTCATCAAGTGAAATGAAAATCAATATTTAGCTTTTAAAAAGCAAGTAGAAGGCATACGTTAGCAGCAATGTTATAGTTGCTTGAGATTTGGGGCAGTGTTGGTATAGCAAAAGAGATAGCACATATTTTTTAGATATAAAAATCAATTATATCTAATTGATTAATATATAAAAACCAATCATTAGCATCAACTACCAAGAAAATTTCACAAAGTTTTCTTTAGAACCACACTGCAGAGGAACACAGTTATTCACGGCTAAATAAGTCAACTGCAAATCGATTTATTTACACAACGGCAGAGTGTAAAGAACAGAAATCCTCTATTCAGGAAAATTAGCTTGTTAAACAAACAGGTTACAAACTGTAATTATTCTCTAGATCACTCAATTGTCACTTAATTAACTATGCTCTCAATCACATTTCTCTCCAACAGCCCTGCAAACTTCCTTGGGGACCCCTGCCAAATTTTATAATTCTTTGAACTCTCAATGCCGATAGCACTCTGCATTAAGTTGGTGCTTAAGGACTGCTCATTGAGGATTGTACAGAGGAAAATGCTCCCTGAAAGTACTGTTTGAAGCGCTGAGCAAATATCTTGTTAAAGCACATTAAACTAAGAAGCATCCAAGTTTTTTTGTGTGGACCCTATCATGAAGTTAAATCTCGGCTGAGAACAACTTTGCAATCAGGAGTTTAAAAAGGGTGTTACTCTCTGCCACTTTATATGTTCTTTCAACACTTCAAAGACAACACAGACGTCTGTTTTAAAAGAACTTTCTGGAACACAAAAGCACCTTAGCAATGATTTAATCCATGCCCTTTATTAGGAGTGAAGAAGCTGAAAGTAGAGAAAGTTGAAGGACTGAAAACCATTTAAATTTTAGTATCCAGATTTCCTGGCTTGCTAGCCACTGGGTAAAATGAATATAGTGGATCGAATGGTTCATTTTTGTGAAAATAATTTCTTTCTTAGGCTTTCATTTTGTTTTGCATTACGTGATTTATTTATATTAGTGTTCTGCATGAAGAATGCTGCAGACAGTAGGTAGGTCTTGGTTAACTTTGTCAGTATCATCCCTCCCCTAAACTCTGCCAGCTTCCAGGGGTCACTCCCCATTAAGGCACCCTAAAACAGGAGCTGGATTTCCCTGCAGAAGAGCTCAAGAGTTTTAGAACTGGCAAGGCAGAGGGAAGATCTTGAGCCAATATGGTATCCACACTGGCAGTGGGAATAATTTTGCCAACACGTGTGTGATCTGGCCATGGTCATTCAAAAAGACAGAAGCCGAGTACTTACTGTAAGTTAATAGCAATGCTAAGCTCAAGTGGGAAGACTCAGGGACAGTGACAGCTGTTTGAGACATAAGCACTCCCAAGGGAAGGCAAGGAAACATGGCATGAAAGGGAAGCAGAATACTTTTCCTCATTCAGCCAAGTGTCTCCATGCCCCTTGGCATGGTATGCCATCTCCAAGTTCTGGTCTCAGTGAATTTGAAATACATGGTCAATACATGCACATAAAAGGTCCCTGCCTGGTCGCACTTGTAAATCCTGCAAGTGGTGAGAACTCCATTTTACTGCCGAAGAACTCACTCTGTTAACATTTCTTTTTTTGTGAGTAAGCATGTAAAGAGACTCCGAACCAAGTTACTTTCCTACTGATGGGCTTTTTATGTCTTCTTACCTTCAAAGAGGCATGCTCTAGTTTAGCAAAGCTTGTAACTATCATTCCAAACATGAGGCACAGTTGTCCAGAGCCATTTGGCTTACTGGACTAGTCTCTAAATGACCATAAAATCTACCTCATTCTTATTCCTGTCTGTCCAACTTTTTCTTTCTTCTCCAACATATTCCTTGCGTGGCCAAGTCAGGCAGGCAGGGAAGCAGGCAAGATCTGCTTTATAAAACCTCTAATCTACTAGGCACTCAGATTTCCCACCAGCAGACCTAAAACTTGGGCTCTGAATGATGCTAAAATAAAAATAAGATTATTCTCCAAGCCTGTTAAAATTGCAAAGACAATATAGGCATCACAAAACAAACACTTAGATTCTAAAGTACTCAGTGATAATAGAGTCATTATTATTAAAGCACGGTGATTTGAGCCTTTTCTTACATATATTGATCCATTTTTTTGTCTAGTTCATCACCCAACATATGCATCAGGCCTCCCAGAATAACTTGACTGAGGTAAATTCAACACATTTTAGTTTAATTTTCCCCAATTCAAACAGGACTTTGCACAATGAGGTGAGTGTCTAACAATTCAAAGGAACAAACCATTAAATTAAAATTCCTAACTTGATTGTTTGAATCACACTGGGCTAAATTTACATCCTCCATAACACTGTGGGAATTCACTCTGTGGGAGATTTTTCTAACTACATTTTTTTAAGAAAACCTTTGCTTTTTCTCCTCTTTTTTTTAAGGGTGAATTACTTTTCGCTGTACCTTTAATGATAAGAAGAAAGAAATAAAATGAGGCTCCAGGAGGAAACAATAAGGCAATAATTTTGAAATTAAAATATAGCACATAATGCATCAATGTAATTATCCTGCGTATGCGAAGATAACTCTCATAGCGTTATTTCCCGAGCATGCAAAATCTAATAAAATCTGGAGGGCTGAATTGATGAGAAATTCAGCATTAGAGATTATGAAAAACACACACTGAAACAGTCAAACAAAATTATTGAAAAACAATTTTCGTGGCGAATTATTTATTTAAGTAATGTGGGAAGATTCACAGAGCTCTTTCAGCATTAAAATAATTCAGTTAGTTAAAACACTTAACTTGAATGTCAGAGGAAAATGTGATTATAAAACTAGCTATTTGACCTTGAGCAAGTGAATCTAAATTTCTATGCCTTGGATGGCTTAATGTCTTATTATTCATCTGTAAGGAAATTTCCACTTCTAAAATTTCTCTTATTACATGTTAGCTTTCTTTACCTTGTCCTTTTCATAAATGTCATTTTTTTTTTTTTCAAAATGAAATCGTTTATCAGAAAACAGAAAAGACGGGTTTTAAAAGGTCCAGCTCAGCTTTTGATGATGTTGGTGTCACACTGGCACCGAATCAACCCTGGAAGCATCTCGATACCAACACAGAAAGCCTCTGAGGTGCTAATCTGGACTGCACAGGTGCAGTCAGTAGCGTGATGTGCCTTGGATTCGTCAGTTAGGTACCCACGGCCTTTGTTCGAACATGCGATGCAAAAGCTAACGATAAAGGGAATCCTGCTGTACAGTACTGAGAAGACCTCGGCGGATTCTATGTATCATCCGCCATGGACTGAGAGCTCAGTAAGCGCTTCCCACGGCCAGCGTCGACATCACGTGACTATGGATAGTTCTCAGCTGTGATCGCGATCTAGGGAACAAATTTGAAGGAATCTAACATTTCAATTTCAACATGAATATCATAATTTAAAATTGAATAGAAGAAATTTTGTAGAATAAATTTTACATTCTTTAGAAAATAATAAAACATCTACTCAAATAAATGAGAACTAATCGTCTTATAATAAAGTCATTTCACCTTGATTTCATAGTAATAAAAGAAGAACCTTCAAGCTTTGGGTCTACTATGAAGATACAAGTGAAGAAAGAAAATTTTCTCTCTACCTCTTGGAATTCTTCCTTAGATTTTTTTTTTTTTTTTTTTTTTAATGTACTTGGTATAGGGTCTCACTGCACAGCTCTGACTCTTAGCGATTCTCCTGTTTTCAGCCTCCTCAGCCCTGGGATTATAGACATGAATCACTACAACTGACTCAGTGGCTGGCTCAGCACACATGGGGCGGGGCCAGTGCAGCCTGGGGGACTGAGTATTGAACCCCAGTCCCTGCACTTGCCTAAGCAGGGGCTTAGTCTGCTGAGTGATCTCACTCACCCATCCTTAGATTTTGAATTCTTCTTTCAGCAGATTAATCCCTTCAATTTATAAAAGACTTCATAAAAATTCTGTCAAAAGATTCTTTTATATTTTTGATGACTTCTACTTCATCCTATCACACTAATCCATCTTGCTTGTACATGAGTTTTACCAGTTTTCTTTCCAGGAAGGTACAAGTCTTCTTGCTGTTTCTGCCAGATATTGAAGTAGTATGTCAAGGAGTTTCCTAGCCTCCACGTGCACTGGTTAACTCAACTCCAATTTTTTTTGAGGAGGGAGAATTTATTCATGAACATTAATAACATAGATTTTTCATAAAGTCATTGTAGATAGTAAGCAAAGTAATATTTTTATTACACAGTTCAGGAAAGGAACACATCCAGGGTGGAGCAGAAAGGAGCCTAGTAAGATAAGGCCATGGCAATGGAGGGACAAAGGCCAACCAGAATGGCAGAGCTATCTTCATGGGACCATGACTGCCCTTATTTATAGTAAAGATATTATGACACCACAGTGCAGTGTGATCTGCTCCCTGCTGAATGTACCTGGGTCAGCTGTACATTCATGTCCACATTTCATACAAGTCTCTTACACATGACATTTGTGTCACTGGCCCATTGAAGAATAAGAAATGGTAGCGTTCAGGTAACAAACGAGTGACAGCAAGCTCAAAGGCAGAGATTCCAACAACACAACGAGTTCAGTGGAAATAGTGGCACACAGCCTAAAAGAAGCTGAGGCTCCTAACTCCAAGAATTTTGAAAGAAAACGAGAGGAATCTGGCATTTCATGCCTAGACGTAGAGCCAGAGGTGAGTTACATATAAATGTCAAAGTCTGCTCCCTGGGGCTGCTAAATTACAGGAGAAAAATATTTGACTGATGCTCTGCTTCCTTGGGTGCTCAACAAATGTCAGTTCTAAAATAAATAGATAAATAAATAAATAAATAAATAAATAAATAAATATCAGCTCTAGTACAAGGGATAGGCTTTTTGTTTTTATTTTGAGTGGTGTTCTGTTTATTTACGTGCACATTTTTCTTCAGAGCACTTACCCACATTTTTAGTCTTCCATATGTTTACTACACCATGGCCTTAGTGATTTTCCTTCTTTAGTCTGTTTGTGGTCTTTCTAGAACATACATGTGTGATCTCTTGTGTTTCTGCATATGGAAAAATAAACTTACACTGCTTAATTCTTCCTAGAAAACATAAAGCCCACCATTAAGCCACAGTACAGTCTATGGCTTTCTTTACCGTGTTGGTATTTCCATCTGTACTGTGTTGTCGCATTGCACCTCAATGCTACCCCAAAGCCTCATGCTGTCACAGGTAGGGCTTTTCCAGAGGTGGCTGGTTCTCGGGTGCCTGATTCTGGGGTTCAAGGATGTGATGCTGGGATCCACTCATGGCAGGATGCTCTAAGGTTGCCCTGGTTGCCCCAACATGGGTGTGAGTGCTACTTGCCTTTAAGTGGATAGTTTAGATTACATATGGGGAAAATCAAAGCGTCACTAGTTGTCATTTGATATTTGATGGCTTTCTGCCTTTTATAAATGGACTCTCTTATGCAATACCCTTCCACCATGCCACCATGACTTGGAAACAGCCAACCCTGAATTCAAACCTCTATAAGCCATGAACCAAATAAACCTTTCCTCCTGTCGGTTATTTTGTCTCAGCAACAAGAAAAATAACTAAGACATCTGGTGCCATCAAATAGGTTCAGCTTATACTATTATGCTAGAAAAAAATAATTGCAGGCTTCTATCTAAAGGGAAACTTCTACAAATGCTGACAAAACAATATATAGCAACCATTATAGACAGAGGAGGGAAGGAAAGGAAGAAACTTTATAATAAAAAATTTGGTCTTGTGTCTAAGTGACAAAGTTATCAGCAAAATTTCTCTATTGTCACAAAAAGAAAACAACTCTCACCAACCTAGCCAAATACTAAATACAGGGGCCTAGTAAGACTATAGTTTATTGAAACATAATAACTGAAAATATGGTAGCAATATCACTGATACTCCATCTTGAGGCTTCTATCCTTCCTCTCCAGATCAATCTCTTCTCTTCTATGATGGTATCTTTCCCTGACTCAGAATGACAAAAAGACTGCCAGAACTCGAAAACTGTCTCAGGGTCAACTATAGTAGGAAAGAACATGTATCTTCCTGGACACACACAGGCGAAAGCTCTGGAAAGGACTTTAACAGTACGAGGTTGACTGACTTTTCTTCTACTTTTGCCATTCACAGTGGCTGAAAAACAGTACCACGGTGCATCGATTAGTTTAGGCTCAATTTTCAGGTACATAGGAAGGTGAAAATATTGACTAACCATGCTGAGAGGGCTACCTCCAAGGTATATTTAAGAGTCTGGTGTCTGGAAAACAGAAAAATAGCTACAATGTTCATAACAAAGTTATCATTTGTTTGTGTCTTACTGTATCCTGAGAATTATTGTGTATGTGCTGTGAATACTAATGAATTTAATTTTTCCAGGAAAATATAACATTACTATCTCATTTTGCTGGTAAGGGTGTTGAGAAACCAAGTAGATTTCACCATTCACCCAGAGTGACCCAGAAAGCTTCTGATAGAGCTGAGATTTGAACACAGGCAGTGTAGAGAACCAACAGCTATATAGTGAGGAATACATTAAATCTGTGTAGGTAATATATCTATGAATATAATATTAAAAAGTTGCCTATTTTTATAGATCCTGTCTGTGTACCTCTGCTTACTGATTTAGCCCTATACACTAAGGATGCCGATTTATGGGCTGGCCAAATTGCTCAGCAGATTAAAGCGCCTACCAGCAAGCACAGGTCCAGGGTTCGATTGCCAGACCTGATAGGCCAGCCCCACGCTGGGGGCACGCTGAGACTACAATTGAGACTGGGCATGATGACGCGCACCTGTAATCCCAGCTCTTGGGAGGCTCTAAATAGGCAGATCACCACAAGTCCTGAACACCCTGTATACCCTTCTCTAAAATACATAAAAAAAGATAAAATTAACAGTAGTAATAAATAAAAATAAGAAATTATAGATTTTCACTAAACAAAATGATAGGAATTCAGTGTTGAATGTTGTATTGCTTACTACTGTCTTTAAATTAGTTGTTCAGATTACCAGCAAGCAAAATTGGATCAAAAAGCTTTAAAGAGAGAAAAACAATTAAGCACTAACTGCTCCTCTCAATAGGCCAGCAGAAATCAGCAACACAATTTTCCAAGCTACTGCACCTTTAAGATTTTATGTACTCTTTCAGGTTCTTACATCAGCATGCATCGCATAAATAAGTTAATAAATGAGTGATAGCAGGAACTGATCAAAGAATGAAACTTACTGCAGTGGATTTAGCAAATGTAAAACTTTAACTAAATGGGAAATTCCTGAGGGCAGTCAGACATTGTAAGTTTTTGTATCCAATTCAATAATAAACATATTATTAACTACAAGAAAAGTTCTTAAAAATAGCTTCTAGTTATTGAAGCTTCATCCTGAATAACGATTTTTGCAGAAGAATGCAGGTTAGTTTTTATAACTGCTTTTCCAAAATTATAGATGACAAAAACTGATGCTGAAAATGTTTAGCATTTTCTCAAGGTTACACAGCTAGCAGTGCAAGAACTTGGGTTAGAAATCCTGCTTGCCTTACTAGCAAAGACATTTACTCTAACCTTGTTCTCCACTGTGTTTCTTCACTAACTGAGAGCTCACATGACAAAAAGTTATCTTAGTGGCCAAGTCTTTCTACACACAAAAGTTCTTCTGTAGATAGAGCTGTAGGGAGCCCCAAAATATCCATACTTAACATATAGATTTAAAGGGGAGACGTTGTGGAACCATGCACAGGTAAAAGAAAATTTTTTTTGTATCATGTCACAATGATAGCGAAAGAAAATACAGGAGGTGATTTTTAAAAGAGAATAAATAGACAAAAAAAATAATCTGATATTGTGTTGGGAAGGTAAGCATAAGACTGCATCAGGCAGAGAGCTGAAAAGACAGCTGCCCTTTATTGAGAATGATTCAGCCTGCCTAAAGTCTCTTAAATTCAAATCGAAGATCTGTCAAGGGTGCTCGAATGCATTCAGGCAGTCAACTGCAATAAAGACAATGAATGGGGCCTAAAATTTTCTATCTGCTAGTTAACTCATTGTGAAAAATCTTAGGGTTTTGTTTCTCTATTAGATTACTTGTCAGCTGAATCAAAAGTTCAGGACTAAGCGTAAGGAATAAATCAGTAAAGAATGAACGCCTTTCTCCTCAAAGACTCCAATAATCTAAAATTACTAGAGCTAGCAAAGTTGGAATAGACTGAATAACTGAATATATTTATACATTACAGATGGTGTGGAATGCAGCCAGTGGTACCTTGGGGATAGCTTAAAGTCTGGCTTTCCTAGGGCACAGAGATAAAATAGCCAAAATAGAATCCCTTCAAACTTGAATCAAAGAGATGGAATGAAAATGTAAACTCATTTAAAAACTCAAAGGACTTATCTTCTCTAATACAAACCAAGGGAATAACTCAATACCTTTGAAAAAAATATTGTTTCTTATCAAATCATCAGAGTAAAAGGTCTTTGGAAAAATAAATAGGCCCACAATGCAACCATACAGGCTTAAAAATCTGAAACTGTGTGTTCAAAGGCAAAATGGAGTGAAGACGAGACGTTAATCTTTTTCTTTTTAGGTTCATATTAACTGCTTTGCATTTTAAAGGGGCTGAAGGCTCAAATGAACCAAGTTGGTGATGTTTACTTAAAGCACAGAGCAATTTAGAATTTTATTTACATTAGAACCAAAAAGACATTTTAAAAATCTGGTGCAACTAATTCACTGTACAACTCAGATAAGCCGGTTCAAAAGGACTCAGATGTTTGCCCATATTGAGAGCAGTAGGATAACGGCGGGGAAGGAATGACTAGCTGAACGCCTCACTCTTGATCAACTGTTTTTTCCAACACCCCATATCTGATGTGATTTTGGTGTCTGTTATGCTTTCCCCAGGCAGGCACATGCACAGAGACATATCTAAGAGTAAACAAAAGCAGAACTTTAGGGCGCTGAGTTTAGTTGCAAGAGAAAACGAAAAAACACACATTTTCCAAAAATGGATTAAGGCACAGTTTATCATGATTTCTTCAAGATAGCTATCAGACCCTTGTGAAATTTATAGCTCAATTAAATATTTTACCTTGGTTTCATTCAAGAGTACTATGGAGCTAAAATCCGTCTACTTTGACACTATTTCATTGTTATTTCTTTTTAAGGGAAACAAAATTATTTTAAAATAAATAAAATAAAATTTGTCTACTATTAATCTATTTTGTCCAAATTATAATACCATGGACACATTAATGGAGAACAAGTGGTTCTCATGTATGTAAATGCAAGTAAATTACATATATTAAATAGATATTATTTTATATATTTATATAATCCCTTTGATGAGATCATGTTTTTTATTTTCTTTCCAACCTCATTGTCATAGAGGGCTTCTGGACATATTTGGAGTATAATCATTATACATGTTTAATTTCACAGAGTTTATGCGCCAGTAAAAAATGTATTTTATTCTTCCTGTCTTTGGTGTAAAGCTTAAATATTCTTTTCATAAGTCTGACTCCCTGTCATCAGATAATCTATTTTAAATGAATTTTCCTTCTCTTGGTTCCAAAATGCAAATTGAGGCAAGAACTCAAGAAAGATTGCTCCCTTGTTTTTAGTCTGCCTTTTTTCAAATAAGATGTAGACCTTTCTTATCATCTGTACAGGCTGTTAAGAACCCCTGATCATTTGTTCTGTAAGTACTCTGACTAAATCCTGGCAGTATTGCTAATGAATACTACCCCATGCTTTGCTTAGACCTACCAGTCTTTGCTTCCTGCTCTAATTTGCAGTTCCATGTTCTCCCAAGATAGTGTTGCATATCATGGGATGCCTACAACTATGGAAACAGCTTCATCCAGAGCTCTACACTCTGCTCATAATTGCTATTGACAACCAAAAAGACTGTGGCTCAGGCATATCTTCATTGTCGATAGGCAGCTCCCAGTTTATCTCCTGAGAGGGCCAGTGTTCATATAGTCATATTACCTGTATTCTGCTGTCCTTCGTACTATTATATTTTGGTTTAAGCAGTAGAAGTTTCCTTGTTTCTACTGAGGTCAGAATTAATAAAAGGCAAAATATTTAAATGACCACAATTTCAAAGGAATTGCTAACTACAAAGTTTATGCCTGTTCTGGATTTCTCCAAGTGTTGACCACTAGCAAAGCACTTTACATTGACAGGGCTCATCTCTCCTAGAAAGTTAAAGGACCATAGATGGATGGATCTGCTATGTGGCCATCATACCAAACACAGCATCTTTTTCCGTGGATGTCCCACATGTTTCTCCAGTGCAGATACACTTCACTGCATTCTCAAACTTGACTCTAAAGTCTACTGCTTCTGAATTTTATCAACAAACAGAACAACAGAGCCATACAGGACACGTGATCTTTTCCTGCACCCAGTGCCCCCATAGATAATAACGATGTCAGTGGCACATTCAACAGGGTAATCAACAAGTTATCATTTTTGACTTACCCAAAGTCTTAAAAAAAGACTAAATTAAGAGAAGCAGCTACTTTACTTTTCCTTCAAACAATGCTGACTTATTCTTGGAGTTTTACAATTTTTATTTGGATAAAGAACTACAGGAAAGTAATTTTATTTTCGGAGAACTTCAGTGGTTCCTTTTGACAAATCTTCAGATGACTGGTTTCCAAAGTTTTTGGAAAAGAAGTGCCGTAGATCTCAGTGAGAGATTGTTGAAAGCTGTAAGTTTTCCAAAACACAAACTATCACCAAAACATCCAAGACCAGGAAAACATGTACCTGTCTACATGCTGCTTCGAGGGTTTCCAGGTGATTCTAAAATGTACTCAAGGATATATCCTGCACAAACACCCTCTCCAATTTTTTGTAAAATCTTATTTAACAGCTGATGGTTCATACCAAGTCAGCATCACAGCTTTGCCTTTTTCAGCACTCAAGACCATACCTCTCAATGCGACAAAACCAAGATGTGAAAATACTGACTTGGTACACACACACACACACACACACACACACACACACACACACAAAATCTCCTAAATTCACCATTACTGAAGTTCATCATTCAATTGCAGGACAAAAGACATTAATACTCTTAAACATTGTCGGGTTTAGGAGGAAGTATTAGAGCGGTCCTTTCTTCGTATAGTTAGACAGACACTAATTTTTTGTCACAAATAATTTGGGGGGCTTTTAAAAGTTGCTTTAAATTCTTGGTTATAATTTTAATAATAAACTGTACAATTTCTTTCCAGGGAGGGAAGAAGAAAGAAAAATACGCATAAATATCTATCAGTAAAATCAGTGAAACGTTTTGTCTGGAAAAGCAACTTATATTTTCCTAAAGCCTTCTCTTTCAGTGATTTACCCCGTCTCAGTCACAGCAGTGCTTTTACTTTCCTGGGGGTCCCTTGACCTGGACTTTAAGATTTGGGTATGTGTGAGAGATTCCTGGGAAACAGAACATTTCTGCAGCAAATCAGTATTCACAGAATATTAGAACCAGTGCGTCTGTTCCGGACCTCAGAAAGTTAGTTCACATTGACCTCTGAGCTCTAATCCTGTAAATATCTACACTTGGGGACAGGCATTTGAGGGCCCCAGGCAAGAGTGACATATTTTCAGATGTGATAGCTTTTACCATGGAAAATCTTCATGCCTGGCAACTACAAACAAATAAGAATAATTTTCTTCCCATACATAAGATCATCCTAGATTTTAAAAAAATGGCTTTGACAAATTTAATATCTACTAAGTCAGATCTAACATACAAAGGCAAGTATTTTACTAAATGTCCAGATACCAGTGAACCATACATTTGCTGTTAGGGAATCGCTACTATTTTTTTTAGATGTGATAATGGAGTTGTGAATTTTTAGAGTGCTATTATTTACAAATATAAAATAAAATATTTATAGATAAAATAATATTATATTGTTATGTGAAATAAGTTAGAGCACAAGGGGCTTCTGAAGCAGATAGGCCAGGAGCAGTAGTGTAGAGACTAAAGTGCTGGCTGGTTATTGAGTTATCTACCTAAAACATGTTGGAAATTTTTCAAAGCACTAAAGGGCTTTAATAATAAAAAGTGATAAGAAAGTAGAAACAGCTCAGCTGGACGTCAACTGGCAAATGGATAAAAATGTCATGTCTTCATACAAGAGGACATTACTTGGCTATAACAAGAAATGAAGTACTGGTGCGTGACATAGCATGAGTGATCCTTAGAAACTTTACGCTAAGTGGAAGAGGCCAGGCCTAAAGCACCATGCAGTAAATGGCTGTTGACAGAAAATGCCCACAATAGGTAAACATCTCAAAACAGGAAGATGGTGCTTGTCTTAGGCTGGGGACACTATAGGATCCAAGGGCAACAATTGAGGATTTGGGGTTCCTTTGTAGGTGATGGACATAATACTCATAAGCCAATGGTGAGGGCTGGTGAGGTGGTTCAGCAGTCTAAAGCACTGCTTGGCAAGCTTAGGCAACTGCAGGTACCATGGTTTGAACCCCGGCACCAGATACTGCGCCTGAGCAGACCATAATAAATAAATAAATAAATAAAATAGAATAGAATAAACCAATGGTGATGGCTGCACAAGTCATGAATATACTAAAAGCTATTGGGTTAGATGCATTTATTTATTCACTTATTTTTACGTATTCGGTACAGAGTCTCACTACACAGCTCAGACTCTAGCAATCCTTCTGTTTCCAGCTTTCCCATTGCTGGGATTACAGACCTGCGCCCCCACGCCCAGACATGGTTGCCAGCTTAGTGCACCTGGGGGTGGGGCCAGTGCGGCATGGGGTGCTGGGGATGGAACCCTGGTCCTGGCTCTTGCCTAAGCAGGCACTTATTCTGCTCAGCTATCTCACTGGCCCTTGGATTAAATGCTTTTAAAAGACATACAGTATGGGGGACAATTTTGAAAACACAAATATGAACTATATGTTAGATGCAATTGCTTGGAGATAGCTCAGTGGCTTAAGTGCCTGCTTGCCAAGCACAAGGTCCTGAGTTCAATCCTTGCTACAAAAGAAAAATAAAAAATCCATGTAGACACAATTAGGAAAGTGCTATTAATTATGTTACAGGAAATAATGGCACAGAGAATATGTAAAGAAATTTCTTATTTGTCATGATAGCTTGCCAAACCTGGCAAGGTCAAACTGATATTTGAAGTTTTCTTCTTTCTTTCTTTCTTTCTTTCTTTCTTTCTTTCTTTCTTTCTTTCTTTCTTTCATTCTTTTCCTTCCTTCCTTCCTTCCTTCCTTCCTTCCTTCTTTCCTTCTGGAATTATAGGCAAGCAGCACTATGCCCTGTCTCAATCACCATCTCAGCATGCCCCAGGGATCATAGGGGCCAGGCCAGTACGCTGGGAATAGAACCCAGGTTCCTGCATCTGCTTAAGCAGGTGCCTTAATCCTCTCAGCTATCTAGCTGGCCCTCTAAACTTTTCTCTAACCACCCCTCCTGACTATATAGAAAGAGATAAAACAAAATCCAAACAGCAGTTTGATTTCTCCGGTAAGTATAAGAGCTTTATTATGCCTTTTCCTTATGTATGTTTGAAATTCTGAAAAATAAAAAAAAAAAGCTGTGAAACAGAAATCTGTAGAATATGGGGAAATGAAACATTTTGTATCAAAATGGTTATTGTCATAGGAATAGTTCATTATTTTACAGAATACTGGCTCCACATTAATACCAGAAAATGGTATATGTGTCTCATAGCCAAGATTAAGGATACACTATGTTATCATAAAAGGATTTTTTTCTATAAACATGCTGTTTAATAGGTAATATAGCAGCACGGTGGCAAGTTTGTTCTATAAGAGAGAACGCATTGTTTGTGCCAACTGAAGTCCATATTTCTGCAAGCAGCCCCACCTCCCACTGGTCCTGACCTTTTAATTGAAAGGCGAGGAACTAATAATACAGTAATTTATTGCTTTTTGAAATTTCTCAGGCTCCTATGGCCCAGCCTGCAAAACCTTAATGCCACTCAATTTCTAACGTTTTGTCCAGTTGTAGGTGCTCAGTGAGCTGAGGTCCTGTCAATGCTGGAGTAGAACACGACGGAGAATTAGCCAAACAGATTCATACTTTCTGACTTCGTGCTTTGAGACACATGAATTGGATTTTAAACTATTCCTTCAGAGGACACTGTACTTAATGACAGACGTGTGGGGCGGATGCAGTATACACACTTGTGGAATTGCCATCATGACCTGCATTAGAAACTGCCTTTCCTGTCATTACAGGAGCACCCTGAAGTACAGTTCTATGAGTTCCATTTACGCCTCAGCTTCCTAGATCTTTTGATTGATTCCTTAAGATTAATTCACAGGATTTGCACTGCAGATTGATTGTCATAATTCTGGATGCTGCAGTTCCCTCACATCTAACGAGGTACATCTAAAAGATGCCAAATCTTAGTTATGTTGCAATTTGCCTGAACTATCTCCAGGAACATGCCCCACACACACAACACACACACACACACATTACAAAAGAATGGAACATCTGCTTCAAGTGATTCTGATAATAAGTATAAAACATTCAATTTTGCCAAGGAGATAGCTCAGTAGAATGAGTGTTTGCATGGGAGCACAAGGTCCTAAGTTCAATCCCCGGTACCTCAAAAAATAAAGAAAATTAAAATACAAATAAAGTTAAAAAAATTAAAAGTTCAACCTTAGTAATGAAAGTTGGTACCAACCACACTGGCTTATCCTGGTAACTGTTGAGACTCTCTGCAGATACTATTTCATGACAAAGTTGAAAGTGCCAGATGTAAAACTAGATTGTGTGATTGGATCTCAAGGCAGAATGATTTCTAGTTTGGCCTCATTGCATAATAGCCACAAGACCTGGACCATATTATTGCCCTTTTGTTCAGAGGCCCTGATAAAAATGAAATATAATAGTACCTGCTACACAGGGCATTAGTGGAGACTAAGAGAAATGTGTAAGAATGCACACATAGTAGTGTTTACTAGAGAGTGCACAGCATGTCTACAGGATGACTTCCATCGGACATTTTTTATGGATATCCACGTATATTCTATTTTTCTCAAAAAAGTAGTGCTGGGCCCGGCAGGATGGCTCAGTGGTCTAAAGTGCCTGCTTAGGAAAGCTTAGGCGGCTGGTTCGATCCCTGGCACCACATGCTGCTCCAGCCCTGCTCTCAGGGCAGGATGAGCCAGCCATAAAAATAAATAAATAAAAAACAAACAAAGGTTCTGAAACAAGAAAAGAAAATTTAAAAAGTTAAAAAAAAAAAAAGGTAGTGCTGTGCCAAATCTGTTTTGGAATAGCACTGACAAGATTGCCTTCTGATCCTGAGTGCCCAGCATATTACTCTTCACATAGCAGAGGCCTGAAAGCATTTTGCTATTCAAGGTGAATGACGAAGAAGTCAATCAATTTCTTAGACCTGCAGATGAAAGTCTTCTGGGAGATTTCGAGCTGGGGAAAGGCTCTTTTTACCCACTGTCCCTTCTACTCCAATAGAATAAGATCCCATTTCTCCAAGTGACAATTAATAGGTTCCCAGAAAGAGCACTGTAACCAAATTCCACATTACATTGGCATCGGAATTTCTTTGAATCTGATTATTATCTTAATCTACAGTCCTAGGGAGCCCAGAGTGTCCTGCAGGGTGAAAATAATTGCTCAGTTGCCAGTAGTTGGCAGATCACCACTTCTTGAAAGAAGGGCTTGAAGCTAGCCGTTGTGTTCCTCATTTCGATGCTAGTTAAATCAAAAGTGGGCTGAGACTAAAATGAAGGCATTTTTATGCACTAGCACGGAAAGTATACATTTTCTAAATTGTATTTTTTGGTCTTGTTTAATAGAAGGTTTAGTTCCTGGTTTTTCCTTTCCACATGAATTAGATTTTGAACTTTTCTTTTTCTAGTGAGGAAAATATTGAGGACTACACATGCCCTGAATCCTCAAAGTGACATACGATCCGCTGGTGACTTCATGATCGTCATTTCCAGATCCAGAGTTCACATTTGGAAAAGTCTTCAATGGAGACTGACTGCTTACAATTTAACCTCTTTGTTTAAATTGTTCAGAAAGTCTAGGAGTTCCAAAGTCCAAATTCGTTTCAAATTCTGAGGTACAAAGTAAGGATTTGTTTTAAAAGCTCCACATTTAAAGTTCAAATGAAGTACTTGTGATATGTAGTCCTTCCTATGGATTACTAAACATCTTCATGAGTTGAGTTAAAATATAAGTGGTAAATGAGAGAATTCTTTTTTTTTTTTTTTTTCAACATTGAAAAGCAGCTTAGGGATCACCTGGTTCATGACTCCATGGTGAAAACAAGATTATGGGAACATGTAAACCACTAGGATCTGAGAGGACTGCAAAGGAAGCTGTTAACTGTAAAATGTTCTCAAATACCCAAGCTTCTCAAACAGAATCAGACTCACGAAAACAACATCTGGATGTGATTGCTTAAAACCTAGTGCAATGGGGGAACCCAAATTATGTTAGATGTTATACTGACTAATATAAAAGCTTGAAAAACACAAAAAACAATTGGAAAGGGAAAAAAATGGCCCATATGAAAGGAATGATTGCTGTAAGCCAGGGTGTATTTAATAGAGAGGAAGTGGAAAAATACTAAAATGAAGGAAGCCGACGGAGCAAGGAATGTTAACTATCCCATGAATACAGCCATTTTTCTTGGCCTAATTGACTTTAAAAATACTTCACCCTAACTACAATACAAATTTAGACTTCCACTGAAAGTTGAAGTGATAGGCATTATGCAGTCAAGAGTTATATTTTTAAATTGTTACATTGGATTTAAATTTGTATTTGCCTGGCTCTTACACATTTCTATCTACCCTTTCCAGTAAAAATATTTTTTGTAGTTATAGCTACCAAATGAGCCCAACTTGAGAATTTCCTGGTGCAGCTTAAATATTCGCTAAAATTTTCTTTCCTCTAATTTAACAACATTGAAACTCTCTCCACTGTACATTTTATCCACAGATCATACAAAATTCCACAAGAACAAACTCTCGTGAGGCATATGTTGAATTAAAATCAGGATTTTGAAGATGTGGGAAATGGTAAAGAATAGTAAATGTAACTGCCACTCTTGTCATTGAAACCCCATATATTTCTCTAGTATATAGTAAAACGCATGACATGAGTGTTACCTCTGTGTTAAAATTGAAAGTAACAAATGCAAAGTTCAAGACAACTGGTTTACATAGTCATGGACCTTGAAAGAAGCAAGGACAGAGCTTAACAAGGTCTTGAATTCTCCAGAGTCCAAGCTTACTGTCCTGCTTCCTACTGGAGGTGTCAGGTGGAGCATAGCATTGCACGCACATGCACAGCACGAGGGTGCAAATGCATGCGGGAGGCCTCTCGGAGGTGAGAACTCCCACTAGCATCAGCTGCTTCTGCAAGCCCAGGATGCCAAGAGGATGGAACTCTATTAGAAGATCGTGGGAGACCATTTTGCTGAGAGAGAGAGAGAGAGAGAGAGAGACAGAGAGAGACAGAGAGAGACAGAGACAGAGACAGAGACAGAGACAGAGACAGGCAGAGACAGAGAGGGAGACAGAGAGACAGAGAGACAAAGAGGAGACAGAGACAGATAGAGACAGGCAGAGACAGACAGACAGAGGAAGAAAAAGAGAGACACAGAGAGAGACAGACAAAGAGAGACAGAGAACTAAAATTTCTCATCAGATTGCTTCAGATCAAGTTCCCGGGGCTAGGCTGCCAGTGGTGGTGCACCCCTGTAAACAGGCAAATCACTATGAGTCTGATCTAGTAGTGAGAGCCTGAACACCCTGTAGACCCATCCCTAAAATTAAAAAAAAAGCACATAAGTTCCCAGGGCTGGGAATATAGCTCAGCAGCACAGTGCTAGCCTGGCAGGTGCAAGTTCTTCAGTTCCATTCTAAGGGGCAATAATAATGACAATAATAATAATAATAATAATAATAATAATAATAACAATAGTAATAATAATTCCCAAATATATACTTCCTAAGAGCTCAGTACTTCATAGCTTGCAGGAGCTTTTTTTTTTTTTTTTTGCCTTTTTGAGACAGAGTCTCGCTATGCAGTTGAGGCTGGTCCTGAGCTCACTTTTGTAGCCCAGGCTAGTCTCGAACTCACACCAATCCTCCTGCCTCAGCCTCCCGAGTGCTGGGATTACAGGCGTGAGCCACCACGCCCGGCTGCAGGAGCTTTTTAAGATCTCACCAGCTCCCCACTCTGCTTTGCCCAGGAGGAATTAGGGCCTCAGGGACGACAGTCATGTCGCTGGAGTATAGCACCAGAAAAAGCTGAATTCTTTCCCAGCCCATGACTGAGACGGAGCTCTCTTTGGTTCTAAAATTCCAAAATCACTGAGATCTCTGCCATATGCTCTCAAAGCACTGAAGCTGTGATCCTCAGTCTTTTGGCATCAGAGACCAGTTCTGTGGAAGGCAATTTTTCCAAAGATAAGAAGGGTGGAAAGAGAGCGTCCTGATTAAGAGCTCAGAAGCAGTCCAGAAGCTGTGTCCCTCTAGGTGAAGTTCCCACTCATGAGACAGTGCGATTCCTGCCCTGACCTGACAGGAGGCCAAGCTCCAGGCGGGAGGTCAGAGATGGGGCGCTCAGCACAAATGAAGCTCCCAGAGGCCATGGGCCCACTCGGTGACCGGGAGCAGACCCATGTCCTTGTGTGCTCTGACTGGGGGTGACCACCATAGGACAGGGTTGAGAGAAGAAGTTTCCAGTTCTTTCTTCCGCTCACCACAGAAGGGAAGAATTGTGTTTGTGTTAAAATAGTTATGGCTCATTTTCTTTATGTTGTGTTGCTTTGATTATTTTAAAGAAGAAAAAATAAAACTTCAAAACCAGAGAATAAGAGAGTAGCAATGTTAAATGGGTTGTATTATTGCTATCTTTAAATTAGTTACTCAGAGTAGAAGACATAAGCTTCTTAAAAGTGAATTGAGTCTGACCCTCCCCACTAGGCGCACGGGGATTCTAAAGTTACTGCAGAATACTGTCCTCCGTGTCCCCCACAAATACTATTGCCATTCCCTGAGTACTAGTGATCCAAAATCTAGCAGGAAAAAAAAAAATAAAATAAAAACCTCTTGCTGGAAGTGTTAGCCACCAAAACTAAATGGTGTCATTTATGTCATTTATAGGTGCATTACTTAGGAAATATCTTAGCCTTGTGCTTTTTCTCACTTCTACATAAGTACCTGATATCTGTCTACATATCTTTTCTTGCACCAAAGCAGCTGCAATTTTATGTTTATATTTTACAAAGAAGTGAAATACATATTTTGTCCCGATTTTCCTCTCCGAAAGGTTCTCTTTCTCGCAGGAGAGGGGGCAAGTCTACCCTGTTAGACTCTTCCAGAACAGCTGATGTCATATCACTATCATCTCCCAGTCAAGGCAGGCAATTAATATGCAGATGGCACCCAAGATGCTTGTGCTGTGTCCTTGTCTCTCTGGTGGAGTCATTTCTTACTGTGCACCTTCTTGGGGTCACGTGTAGGAAGCATCCCCCGGGAGCTCAGGCATCACTGGTCCATGACCTTCTATGAGTTGGGTCATGCCAACAGCTGGCTGGACACCAGCGCATGGAGGATTTGAAGAGATCGGGCATGGGGTGACAGCATCGTGGCCTTTGTGGAAGGGAGAGCAGAGCACAGAGCAGGAAGACTCCTTCCTTGTGGAAACGCGGCTGGTGACAGCCAGGCTCTGAGCCTGCTCTTCCACCCACTTCTGATAGTCTTGCACATTTGCCTGTGTTCCCTACCATGGCAGCGTGTCTTTCTCACAGACGGAGTGTCACGAGTGAGGTACATAGCACAGTAGTCACAATAAAACCTGGGCCTGGCGCTCTGCAAGCTGTTGGCCACTCCACCTATCTCCATATCTTGGAGGCCCTGCTCGACTTCCAAAAGTAGTTGAATATTTTACTATAGATTTCAACATGCCAAATGTGCATGAGTCTTATCAGCTGCTAACCAAGAGGAAAGCACGAAACAGGGAGAGGCAGACAACCTAGGAGGAATGGAAGGAAACACGGAATCCCTTTGCAAAGCTGCAGAATCTCGATCACCCTTCTAGAGTGAGCAACAGGACAATGAAAGGGAGAAGAGAGAGAAATTAGGGAGGGAGGAGAGGGGGGTGGCAGACTGTTCTGGATAATTTGCACGAAGTCAAAGCCATGGAGAAGCAGAGCAGGCAAAGGACTCTCCGCATGCTCTCTTCTCATGGTCCCTGTCCTCCTTCGTCCGTCCCGTGGTGTAGAGCCGTGAGCGAGTGCCTGATGGCCAGTGCTCAGGTCTGTGGTCCAACACGGGTAATGACCATCTGCCTACTTCTCTATTTGTTCTCCAGCCAATCTGAGCAATTAAATCTCTACATCCCTGCTTAGATGATTTGGAAACCAGTGATCAAAGATATAGCCTCGCATCCTATTATGCACATTCCAATAAATCAAATGCCTCTAAACGCTGCCATTCCAAATTTCCGACTTGAGAAGACAGAGATCCTGGCTGTTATGTGGCAAGCTTGTGCCAGGGAGTTTCCCTCATCTCAGGATGGCAGAAAAATGATGCAGAGAATCTTTCTGGCATAGCATCTATCAATACCCACTAAATTTTTTCAATGGGGGAATTTTCTAATTCTCAGATTCATGCTGTTCATAGATTCTTGGCTATGCCTTTACCTTGTGCACTTTAAGCAAGAAAGCAAACTAATTTAAATCTTAAATTCTGATCATTATCTCTTAACAATGGCGCTTTTCTAAGCTCTCCCTCAGGGCAGTATCTCTCATCTTCACACTCTCAGTTTCGACCCCTGCTCCACCGTCCTCCAAGCACACCTTGCAACTCGCGAGGCATTTGCCCCCACAAACATCCCTGCAGCCTGTCTCCGGCCCTGGACTGTTTGCAGAAACAGATAAGGAAATGACTTCTCACTTTGTTCTTTTACCCATATGGCCTAGCTGTGTCCGTGAATGGAAGTCACAGATCCCATGAGCTGAGAACGAGGACTGGAGGAAGAACGATTTGAGATGGTCGGCGTGTGGGACGGTGCGGGACGTGCAGAGAATGAAACAGTCTCTCGCAGGCTCTTTGTCCTCGAGGACGAGTAAAACAAAACAGCTCATCTTTCCTCCTGCTGTGCGATGACTTGTCCTGACACGCGGGGAGAGACAGGAACGCCACTTCTCAGAAGCACTCTTGAAATCCAATTGAACAAATATCTATTGAAAATTTACTATGTACAGGACTCTACTAAAAATGTCGCCTTCCGTCTTTGTATTTGTTCAGCTTTATCTGATGTGCAGGCGACGTTTTTCCTTCCCACCCCATGGGTCATTCAACCTCCGGTCTTGCTGAAGCTCCAACTTCCCCACGTGTGCTACACGGATTGTCTCGGTTACTCTTCCCTCCTTACTGGGACGAAACACTGGACGCGCAAAGTTAGTGAGGAAAGGGTTTATGTATCTCTCAGTGGGTGGAGGGAGGGGTCAGTTGGTCACCAGGTGGCTCCAGAGCGGGGTGGCCAGGCATAGGGGCAACACTTCAGGGCAGTGGTACGACAGCCAGGGCAAAAGAGCCAGAGGAGATCGAGCCTCCCCCTGGGGCCGCCGGCCCACACCGTCTGTTGCCTCCTCTTGCACACGCTCTTGATGTTTACAAAGTGAGGATCCTGGCCTCCTGGCCTCCAGTTAACTTCTAAACTTCTCAAGTTGAAGAACATCGGACAGTGGTAGGGTCATGTCCTCCACGCCCCAGGATGGAGCGCTGCCGAGTTACGGCTCACTAGTGGACAAATGTATCGACCCTCGCACCCACACAGCATTTGACACCGCTGCTGGGGTCCTAGCAGCCTTCCCTCTGCACACGCCTACACTTGAGCAGTGCCTGCGCCACGCGTCTACGGCCATACCCATGGCTTAAGGCGAAGCCATTCTACCCGCAGCCTGGCTGAGCCCTTATGCCCAGGGCCTCTTTCAAGTGACACTTTTGTCCACACTGTTGGTATCTTCACAACAGTCAATGTCTTAAATTCCTTAATAGTGACCCTAGTGAATTTTTCTTCTATTCTTCACAAGTGCAGAGATACAAGTGGACCAGAAAGTCAAGAGACGTGGTAGTAAATAGACTTTGTTAATTTCTTTCTTACATGTTATTCTTTCTGGGAAGCTGAGCTTATCTTCTTCCTTTTTATAGATGGTTTATGAGAGTTACTCTAAGGTTACTAGTATCAGGAGTATATTCACCAAGAAGGGTCCAGCTTCATAAAAGAAAAAACAAATCCCTGTGCATATTAGTGTAGTGACTGTAGCGTACTACATACATTTTATGTCAATCAAGTGAATAATAAAAAAATTAAAATTAATAATATTTTAGTTATACACATAGAAAAGAAAATACATTGAAACAGCAGCTAATGTGTCTGTACAATAGGGAATAAAAACTGAGTGGGCGGGATGGCTCAGTGGCCTAAAGCGCCTGCTTGGGAAAGCTTGGGTGGCTTCAGGGACCGCGGTTCGATCCCCGGCACCACATGCTGCGCTAGCCCTGCCCTCGGGGTGGGCTGAGCCAGCCATGAAAATGAGTGAATAAACAAACAAAGGTTCTGAAACAAGAAAAAATAAATAAATAAAATTAAAAAAAAAAAAAACTGAGTGGGCCAGCAAGATAGCTCAGCTATCTAAAGTGACTGCTTAGGCAATTGTAGGCAAGCACAGGGACCAGGGTTCGATCCCTAGCACCACATGCTGTGCCAGCCTTGCCCCCAGGGCAGGCTGAGCCAGTGGGGGAAGGGGGGCTATTGGTGATAAATACAAGAATTTCACCAAGGTCACAGTAACCTTTGCTCCCTGAGCACCTCCTTCAGTGAGTTAAGGTCAGTGTTATTTAGGATAATATACATAGTATTTGGAGGAGTACCTGGAATTCAGAAAGGGCTCAGTATAGGTTATTGGTTACATTTTTTGGTGATTTAAGTGTTTTAGGTGTTAGGAATATAATAGTATACAATGCAGAGAGAGAATGAATACTCACAGAGAAAAATAAATACAAGGCAAATAAATGTGACAAAAGAGATGTGTCACATTCTGGTGCTCACATGACAAAAAACAGGGCAATGGGAGACAAAATATTTTGTAGGTATTGCTTTCAGCAGAGTGGCCAGGAAAGGGCTGAGGAGGGGCCATTTGTACTGCTTTGGGAATAAAATAAGCTCAGCTTCCAAGAAATAATAACATGTAAGAAAAGAATGAACAAAGTCTATTATACTTTTTTAATCACAATATATATATATATATATATATATATGTATGTAAATATATATATATATATATAATAGGAATGACCTATACTGAGCCCTTCTGAATTCCAGGGACTCTTCCAACCACTACGTATGTTATCCTAAATAACATTGACCATGACTCACCAGAAGAGATGCTCAGGGAGAGAACGTTACTGTGGCCTTGATGAAATTCTTGTATTTATCACTAAGATCTCCACTGTCTCGCGATTCTGTTTCCCTTTCTTTAATTGTATCATTGAAATTATTCATGAGCTCTACTCTCTTAAAATTCTATATACATCAAGTGCAGTGCCAGTGACATTCATGTTTTTTTCTAACTAGTGACCCAGTGCCATGCTGTTTGGCATAGGACAGATGTGGCTTACATCCTGCCAGCTGGGTGCCTCTGGAATTTTCTGGAACTACAAAAGCATAGATAATGAAATCATTTACTTTAGGAGATGCAGTGATAGAGATATTGTGAAGATCAAGTGAACGATTTACATGTGCAGCCCAGCTACTGCCAGGCTGAATGCTAAGTAGAGGATATGTATGCTGACGATAATTAAAACTTTATTTAGAACATTAGCGGGGCTGCCGCTTCACACCCGTGCACACAACACGCCTTGTTTTGCCTTGATAACACTTATTCACCTTCATCAATCCAATTCCTACCCAAACAAAACAGAAAAAACAGAGGTGGCATAAGTAATCCTAGAGTTCCCAGTAAGGGCTTCGCCTGTGCACCCTGGTGTGACTGGCTCTGCCGAGTCGGGCTCCTTTGCTTCCCTTTTGCCCTACCAGTCTTCTCAGTTCCAGCCAGTAGGTGCTGCTCCCTGGAGCTGTGTCTGCTGGGGCCATGCGAATGCTAATTTCCCAAAGCAAATCTTATATCTAGCAATGCAAGATCACTCTCCCAGGCAAGTCTGTCCACAGGAGGACAGCTTGGCCTCTGGCCCTGCTTGAATGATAACTCTGCTTTTTTTACTTAAGATAAAGATACTCATTCAAAGGTTAATAACAAACCAATAAAAACTAGCAATTACCACTGTGAGACATCTGAATTCAAAAATAAACGTTCACTTTGGTCATATTCTATCACAGGATCACTAGCCATGGGGCCCACCTCATGACCCTTTAACGGTGCAC